>MU683837.1:114634-147665 GCA_026770625.1 Nicotiana glauca
ACTTTAATTCATTTTACACCTCTTTGGAATTTCCAGCACTGTTTTCTTTTTTAACTTCCGCCCATTTTTCTTCTTTGTCTTACTATTTGCATTCGTTACTTGATCCCCATTTCTCTGCACTTATACATTCTTTTAAATGACTATGAAACCACCTATTCCCTAACTTCAACATGTTTATTTAACATTTATACATTCCTACTTGTAATAGTTATGTGGAAGTTGTCTTGTATGTTTATTCGCTTTAAAGTCACAATTGTAGCATGGCCGGGAACCACACTAGTGGATCGTGGGGGGGTGCATAACACATTCCCCCTGAGATAATTTCAAGCCCTTACCCATTCTCTAGTTCTTCTTTTCTTTTAACTTAGTGTCCTAATGCACTTAATTATTAGGTAGCGACTCTTCTAAATCTCAAATCCAAATTCCCAAAAGGAATAGAGTTGTCTGCCCAAAATGTAGTAAACCCGATTTTGCCTTTAGAAAAAGGGGGCATTAACAGCATCACGACTCTGCTGGGGATTCTTTAGGATTTTACCATTTCATGTTGCTTGTGACTTTAATGCTTCTTTACTGCCTTTATTTAATGTCTTTATATCTTTTCTACTACGAAACTGACTTGGCTCTTTGTTTCTTTTCTTTAATTCTTTCTTCTACCACTTTCCTTCAATACTGTTGTAATTGCGAGTAATTATTGTAATCATTACTTTATGAATGTGAAAGTACAAGATAATTTGTTAATTATTGTATTGCATTTTTCAACATCATATTCCTCTCGTGCCAAACAAAATACCATAGCAACGCTTATAGTGAGTGGTTGCGCCCTTCCAATATTATCACCCCCTAAATTTTACAAAGGCATATTTGCGATAAAACTAGTCGATCAGCTGTGCCGTCGACAGTTCCGCGCCTTTCCCTCTTGAGTTGTCCACTCAAGGGTACCAAGTCTAATACCCCATAGAAACCATTTCTCTTTAAATTGTGCATGCATCATGGTCAAACATAGCTGAGTCAGTTATGTTGTCCGCCTAATGACTCTTTAAGATAGCCTTGTCCAAAGTCCACTAGATTTCCTTGAAACCCAAACGGACACTACCACGTTCTCTTCATTTATTTGGATAACAAAATATTTTGTTCTGCTAATTATGGATGTTAAATAGTCGAGTCAGGTAGGGGTAAAGGGCCTAACTTTTGTTTTACAGAAAATAAGGCACAAAGTCCCTAGATTCGGCGTGGTCACCAACATCCACCCCAAGTTGTTGAATTGGTGGGGAGATCTCCATTCCAGCGATCAAGCTCTTGTCAGAAAGTATCTAGGAAACCTGCCTTCTCTCCTAGACATTCAACCTAACAACAAAATCATAGAAGCTGCAACTTTGTTTTGGGACTGTGATAGATCGGTGTTTCGCTTCGGGGACATAAAAATGACACCTTTACTCGAGGAAATAGGAGGACTAGCTGGGATACCATGGGAAACTCTAGGTTTGCTAATGCCAAAAAATTGTAAGGGTAGGGGTTTTGTTAAGATGATGGGTCTAAAGAAGAATCCTGACTTAACATGTTTGGAGGAGTAATACATTTCTTTTGACCATTTGTATGAAAGGTACGGTCACAGCAAATCATATCGTACCTATCCGGACGAATTCGCCATCACCTCATTGGGGCACATCCACTTAAGGGTATTTGTTTTTATGTTCTGTTTCTTGGGGATAATAGTTTTTCCAACAAAGAAAGTAAGAATCCATACCAGACTGGCCATGGTCACTAAAACCTTAATGGAAGGAATCAACGGGCAACCATTCAACCTTGTGCCAACGATAGTTGCAGAAATATACCGAGCCCTAGAAAGATGTCAACAAGAGGCCAAACATTTTGAGTGATGTAATTTGCTACTCAAATTATGGCTCATGGAACATCTCCAAAGGAATGAGTACCAGAAGGAAATCCATCGTAGAGACTGGGATGATCATATCGCTTTTCATCACCCGAAGCAAATGAATTATATGCCCAACATGTTCACCCGACCAGAGAATGCTAGAGAATGGGTCGAACTCTTCGACAATCTTACTGAAGACCATGTGCAATGGTTGTTTGAGTGGTTCCCTACTGAAGAATTCATCATAGGGTATAGGGATGCACCGTTTTTGGTACTAATCGGTTTGAGGGTAATCTATCCATATGTCCCTATCCGGGTTATGAGGGAGGTAGGTAGGAAGCATGTTATACCAAGGGTCGACAAGATAAGCCACTTTTGAGCCGATTTCCAAGATGACGACAGTCCGTATAGGTGCCAGGCTCAGCATATGTGGCATTGCAAAATTGTCTTGGGAAGACACACAATCGAACCAGATCGCTACCATGCTAGTTGTACTCCACACTATCTAGGCTGGCTGGAGTGCAATCACAACGACCTGGGTCAGCCTGGATTCGTTCGAGGTCACATGATCATTAATGAAAAGGCTGAAGCATAGGTAAAGTACAATCAAATGCGCAAGAGGATGTGGGAGTGTGAAAATAAGCACCGGTAAATACAAGAAGCCAATCAAAAGCTAATTGGAGAATGGAAAGATATGGTTATCAACGCCAACAAATGACTGATCTATTTGGAGCAGGGCATAGTGGAGCTAGAAAAGAAGTTTCTCAAGAGGGTAGTTTAAGATTGCCGGGTTGCTGAAGGAAAAGAAGGAGGACATCTGGCAAAGGCCTACTTGCAGCTGGGACTGCACGATCTAGGAGAACTGTACGATGGAGCCAACCTTGTCGGGTTTGGGGAAGGTCCTTCTAGGACCAAGTAGATAGGAGTTTATTTTTGATTTACAAATGTAATAAGGTCTATGGCCACTAGTGACATTTTTATTTCCTATTATTTAGTGTCGTTTTGGGATTCGTCTTATTTTTTATCAATAAATTAGGCAGTTAGCATTGTATGTTCTCCAAATTTACTTGTCGCTAGGCCTACCTCGGGCACAATGAGGCTCACAAATTAGGACACGATTTATATCTTAAACTATGTGTTTAAATATTGCAACATTTTCTTCTCACGATCCCTACTGACTCGTTACCTTTTGTTTTTACTTTGCTTATTCTCGTCCCTAAAGCATTACTATCTTGATGAACCAACAACTGTGACATGCAACGAGACAACGCGACAAACGGACATAGATTCAAAGGAAGATGATATACCAGAAGAAATGGTTAAGGAAGTTGAGAATTTTGAGAATAGGCCTAAGTCCAACCTGGACGAGACTGAGATCGTCAATTTGGGAGATGCATGGAACATCAAAGAAACACGAGTCATCGTTCATTTGTCACCGTCTGAGAAGGAAGAGTATACAAAATTTCTAAGGGAATATGAGGATATATTCACATGGTCATATGATGACATGACTGGTCTAAGCACGTCCATTGTGGCTCAAAAATTACCGACTGATCCCGCATGTCCGCCAGTGAATCAGAAGCTTAGAAAGTTCAAGCCAGACATGAGTTTGAAAATCAAGGAAGAAGTTGCTAAGCAGGTCAAAGTTAAGGTCCTCAGCGTAGTAGAGTATCTGACATGGTTAGTCAATATTGTGTCAGTACTGAAGAAGGATAGGAAGGTCAGAATTTGCGTCGACTACCGGGATCTCAATCGGGCCAGTCCAAAAGATGACTTTCCCTTGCCGAATATACACATCTTGATTGACAACTGCACCAATCATGAATTACAGTCATTCATTGATTGTTTTACGGGGTACGTCAGATATGGATGGATGAAGAGGATGTTGAGAAAACAGCTTTCATTACACCGTGGGGATGTATTGTTACAAAATGATGTCGTTTGGGTTAAAAAATGCAGGGGCCACCTATATGAGGGCCATGACCACAATTTTTCATGACATAATACACAAGGAGATCGAAGTGTATGTAGACGACGTCATCATCAAATCCAAGAAAGCCGCTGATCACATGGGAGATTTGAGGAAATTCTTCAATAGACTGAGAAGGTACAACCTGAAGAGGAACCCCACAAAATATGTATTTGGGGTTCTTACCGAAAAACTACTTGGGTTCATTGTGAGCCGCTGAGGGATAGAATTATATCCATCAACAGTCAAAGCTATTCAAGAATTGCCGCCGCCGAAAAATAAGAAGGAGGTTATGAGTTTCTTGGGGAGACTTAAGTACATCAGCCATTTCACAGCTCAGTCCACTATCATCTATGAGCCGATCTTTAAGATGTTGAAAAAGGACGCCGCTGCCAAATGGACTAACGATTGCCAGAAAGCCTTAGACAAAATCAAGGAGTACCTATTAACACCGCCAGTTCTAGTTCCTCCTGAACCAGGTAGAGTCCTGCTACTCTACCTCGCAGTATTGGATGGGGCGTTTGGTTATGTTCGGGGCACCATGATGAAACAGGGAGAAAAGAGCAGGCCATTTATTATCTCAGCAAGAAGTTCACCCCGTACGAGGCCTGGTATTCCTTACTAGAGCGCACCTGTTATGCTCCGACTTGGGTAGCTCAGAAGTTGAGGCACTATTTTTATGCCTACACTACATATCTCATATCAAGAATGGATTCGTTGAAGTACATCTTTCAGAAACCCATGCTCACCGGCAAGCTAGCCAAGTGGCAGATCTTGCTGAGCGAATTTGACACTGTTTACGTGACTCAGAAAGCAATCAAAGACTGGCACTAGTAGATCACCTCACTGAAAACCCTATGGATGGAGAATACGAGCCTCTGAAGACGTATTTTCCTGATGAGGAGGTATCTTTCATAGGAGAAGACATAGCAGAGTCCTATGAAGCTTGGAGGATGTTTTTTGATGGAGCAGCAAATTTCAAAGGAGTTAGCATAGGAGCAGTCCTAATATCAGAAACCGGTCGGCATTATCCAGTATCTGCCAAGCTCAGGTTCCCATGCACCAACTATATGGCCGAGTACGAAGCTTGCATCTTGGGGCTCAAGATGGCCATTAACATGAACGTCCAAGAGTTGCTAGTGATTGGAGATTCGGATTTGCTTATACATCAGGTCCGTGAAGAATGGCCGACCAAGAACTCCAAGATACTCCCATATTTGCATCATGTACAGGAGTTGAGGAAGAGGTTCACAAAGACAAAATTTTGGAATGTCCCTAGATTCCAGAACGAGTTTGCCGATGCATTGAACACTCTATCATCCGTGATTAAGCATCCAGATAAGAACTTCATAGACCCTATTCCAGTGAAGATTCATGATCAGCCAGCTTACTATGCTCATGTCAAGAAAAAAGCAGACTGAAAGCCTTGGTTTCACGACATCAAGGAATATTTAGCCAAAGGAGAATATCCAGAGTTTGCAAATGCTATTCAGAAGCGCACACTTCGAAGATTGTCCAACAATTTCTTCCACAGCGGAGAAATCCTGTATAGGAGAACTCCGGATTTGGTTTTGCTAAGGTGTGTGGACACAAAGGAAGCATCCAAACTGCTAGAGGAAATTCATGCCGGGACCTGTGGTCCGCAAATAAATGGTTTTGTCTTAGCCAAGAAGATACTCCGAGCGGGTTACTTCTGGATGACTATGGATATGGACTGAATTCGTTATGTTTGAAAGTGCCACCACTGTCAAATCAATGCAGACATGATAAAAGTGCCTCCAAATGAGCTTAATGCAACAAGCTCGCTATGGCCGCTCACCGTTAGGGGGATGGAAGTTATCTGACCAATCGAACCTGTCGCATCAAACAAGCACAGGTTTATCCTAGTAGCAATTGATAGTTTCACCAAATGGGTTGAAGATGTATATTACAGAGCAGTGACCAAGAAAGTCGTGGCAGACTTTGTCCGTGACCGTGTCGTCTGTCGATTCGGGATTCCAGA
Source organism: Nicotiana glauca (assembly GCA_026770625.1). Taxonomy (NCBI): domain Eukaryota; kingdom Viridiplantae; phylum Streptophyta; class Magnoliopsida; order Solanales; family Solanaceae; genus Nicotiana; species Nicotiana glauca. Next base: position 120,479 of record MU683837.1, read on the forward strand.
ATCAATCATTAGTGACAATGGTTCCAACCTCAACAGTGATTTGATGAAAGCCATGTGCGAAACCTGCAAGATCAAACATAAGAATTCCATAGCCTACATGCCTCAGATGAATAGAGCAATAGAAGCCGCTAACAAGAACATCAAGAAGATACTGAGAAAGATGGTAGAAAAGCATAAGCAGTGGCATGAGAAGCTATCATTTGCTTTTTTAGGGTATTGCACCACAGTCCGTACATCAACTGGTGCAACTCCTTATATTTTGGTTTATGGTACAGAAGCAGTCATTCCCGTCGAGGTATGAATTCCCTCCCTAAGGATCATACAGGAAGCGGAAATCGATGATGCAGAATGGATGAAGAGCCGTTACGAACAGTTAGCTCTTATTGATAGGAAGAGAATGAATGCAGTTTGCCACATTCAGCTTTACCAGAATAGAATGACCAGACCTTCAACAAGAGAGTCAGACCAAGGCGGTTCATACCAGGGCAGTTGGTGTTAAAGAAGATTTTTCCACATCAATATGAAGCCAAAGGGAAATTCTCCCCTAACTGGCAAGGTCTATACATGGTTCATCGGGTTATGACAAGAGGAGCCTTCATACTTGCAGAAATGGATGGAGAAGTTTGGCCAAAACTAATAAATTCAGATGCAGTCAAGCGATACTATGTGTAATCATTTATGATCTCATTATGTAATTTGAACTACGTCTGACCTAATTTCTGCTTCATAGGGGCTACGTAGGCAGCCTTATGGGTTCGGTCACAATTCAATAAAATTTTCATTTCCCCTCGCAATTGGAAACTGGGACAAAATTTTGAAGAGGACCCTCAAAATTCTAAAGTAACGTCAGCCAATCATTGCAAGCAGCCGTCAAAAGCATCAACCCACTAAACTGGGGAAGAATTTTGAGGAGGGCCTTCAAAATTCCGTAGCAAGAAAGGTCGCGATATTTTGAACGACGTTGCGGTTGTTGGTTCATCAAAAGCTATTTTTTAAAATATATATACATATATTATACCTTTAACAAAACTCATACATGCCTATTTCACTTTGTTTGACAACGCTGACAAAGCCGAGCCAGTCAAGCGAAGCTAGCGGGAACGCAAACTAATCGGTCCCTTTGCAAAACTCATGATTTCTCTTTGAATGCAAACACCCAGGTCACAAATCATCAAATACATTTATACACCCCTACTCGAAATTATCGCTTCACAACCAATATCCATACACGATGTCAATATCGCAATCGGGAACCAGCTATCCGCTATCAGCTAAGAATCTCTCACTACTATTCGTCTCTCATCTTCTGGATAAGGCTACTATTCTGCCTTATGAGGTTAAGCTCTACCTCCATTTGTATTTCTCTACATTGCATAAGGCTATTATTTTGCCTCCCGAGGTTAAGCTATACCTCTATTTGCAATTCTTTGCATTGTATAAGGCTACTATTTTGCCTTCCGAGACTAAGCTCCGTCTCCATAATTGCATAAGGCCACTATTCTGCCTTCTGAGGTTAAGCTCTACCTCCATTTGCATTTCTCTGCATTGCATAAGGCTATTATTTTGCCTTCCGAGGTTAAGCTCTACCTCCATTTGCATCTCTCTGCATTGCATAAGCTACTATTCTGCCTTCCGAGACTAAGCTCTGTCTCCATAATTGCATAAGGATGCTTTTCTGCCTTCTGAGACTAAGCTCTGTCTCCATTTGCACGGCTAAAATGTCGCCACTTCATTTAAATCTTGCATTGACTGAAATATCGCCACTTCATTTAAATCTTGCATCGGCTTAAAAATTGCCACTTATATTTTACACCTAGCATCGGCTGAAATATCACCACCTTTATTTAAATCTTGAATCGGATGAAATATCGCCACCTTTATTTAAATCTTGCATCGGCTGAAATACTGCCACCTTATTTCTTTCGCATGGCTGAAATACCGCCACCTTTTATTTACGTCTTGCATGCTTGAAATACCGCCACCTTCTATTTACGTCTTGCATGGTTGAAATACCGCCACCTTTTATTTACGTCTTGAATCGGCTGAAAGATTACCACATTTTGCATTTTCATGGGCTGAAAGATTGTCAAAATGTCGAAAGGCGTCATTGTTCGGAGGCACTATTTTCATAGCCCGAGAACGCCATGCCATGGCATGAGAACCTCATTTTATCTTTTGCATATCATTATTCAAAGGCATCATGGTTTGGAGGCATCATTCTCATGGCCCTGTAACATCATTTCATAGCCTGCGAATCCTTTTATCATACACTTCATGTCCTAGGATGTCATCTTAACCGTTTAAAGACAACATTCATGGTCCAACGAGAACTTGCATCATGCTTAAATTTATGCACAATATATGTTCATATTGCTCATTTGTAGGTAAACCAGCTAGAAACGAACATCTCTACAGGAGCAATCCCACTCCACCCCCCGCAGCCTATTCAACTCTGACCATCCTTCTCAACCTGAACATCGCGTCCACTTTTCAAAAATATCCATCGACATATTCCGCCAATCGATCCTGAACTACATATGGCCTGATTCCTGTAAGACCAGGGATATATAGGAAGCTCAGACCAGAGCTTGGTCAAAATTCTTCAAATCATTCGTTCGGTCAAAATTGGCCATCCTATCTTTACCCGATAACTCTTTCATCCTTTACGGGTAAAGAGAGGCTGCTGTTGATACCCAATTTTTCCTGTGTAATTTTTATATGCAAAATACTTTCAAAATAACATGTACATGCATACATAAGCATGCCCAAGAGTTTTGGTATTTTTGCTAATTTTTAAAGATTTTTAAATCATTTTATTGTTTATTTTTTAGCAGTACGAAATCCAATAAGTACTCCAAAAATTACCATTTTGGTAAATAATTTATTTCTATTCTTATATTTAAACCAAAACATAATTAAGGAAATTTTTGTATATTTTTACAAATTTATTTGGTATTTTCAAAGCTAAATTACATATAATTGCAATTATAGCCTATTTAAGGATTAATAGCATTTTACAATCATAAAATTATTTCCAATATTTTTAGATTAATATTTATATAGTATATGTTGACTCAATGTTTTTAATTCACTGCTAAAATCATTATTACTATTTTTATAAAATAAAAAGGGGGAAATTGGCTATTTAACATTTAGCCCATTTCCATTTCAATAACAACCTCATTTCCTTACAATTTTAGCCTTAATTTGACTCCAATTCCACTCCAATTTCAAACCAGCCAATTCCTAAATTACCCGACCCTGACCCGATTTAAAAAACCACGCGACTCCCCATTAATCCAGGTTGTTGATCATTTTGATCATCGGCCGTAACTCTTCCTTTCGTTTTTTAATTCCCAAACCCCCCTAACATAATTCATTCTATCTAAGACGCTGCCTTTGAAACCCTTTCGTCTCTCAAACACTCTCCAACTCTCCGAAACCCTAATCGTCTCCTACCGAATTCTACCATGTTTCCATCGGAATCCATGGCGTTTCAGGCCATGAATGGCCTGTACTCACCCTCCCTCACCATTAAACCTAAGCTACTCAAGGCTGTGAAACCTGACTTCGACGATTCTCTTCAGACCTTCTCAGATCTATAGATCCATGGCTTCTCCGGCTATTTTCCGGCATGTTCAAGCAATATAAGTCTTTTCGATTCAGGATCTGGCCTTCCTCAAGACCTTTCTCGTTTCTAGTGTTTTCTCTGCAACTCTAAGCCATCTGAGGTTCTGTAATCACCTATTTTTCTTAGATCTGTGATATATCTGGGCTTTACTTGACATTTTAAAGGTTTTCCCTAAATTTCCTTTTTAAAAATCATTCAATTTCGATTTTAGGGTTTCTAAAAAGGTTTGTTCGAATATCCTTCTGATTCTTCCTGTTCTTTCTTTATGTGTGTTTTGTGGTCATGTGTTTTCTTTTACTACGCATGAGTTTGCTCTCTTGCCTCTTCTTTATTATACAATACTCTTCTATTTTGCCGTTACTCTTATGCTCGTATGATAATTCGTGTTGTTAAACCTTATTCTTTGCTATATGTGTTCATGTTAGAGTTCTTTGATTTTTTCACTTTATTGAGTTCTGTTTATGTTCCTGATAACCATGTTTACTCCACTTTTATTTAAAACTCGTATCATCTCTTTCTTTTGAATCTGTTTCAACTCCGAGTTTTCTCGAACATAGTCTCATGACCTTGAATCAGTGTTCTTTCTATCATGTGTGTTTGTCTCTCATAAGTCTTTGGAAGAGACTTCTGAGCCTCTTTCAATGGCATATTTGCTCATCTCTATTGTTTGACTCGATTTGAAACCCTAAGTTTTAGGGGTTTTCTTGGGCAAGAGGTATTAGGGTTCCACTTTGGGACCCTAGGCTTTAAGACTCACTATGAGCATGTAATTGAACTTGAACTCATTTTGATTGGTTCTAAGTAACCTGGCGATTCCTTTTGTTTGATCTGTGTGGTTTATATATAAGAAAATTACTCTTTCAAAAAGGTTTTCACCATCTAAGTGATTGATTATAAGATCCCTTTAATAAGGCTGATGAATTGTCATTGATTTTTCTTCGATTGAACCTCCTTTACCTTTATTGACTTGGTTCAGTCAAATTGAACTTGTAATTTTTGTGTCAGGGCTGTTTGATTGATTCCCTTCCCATATTTGTCACAAATCGTGTACTATTGATTGTTTTCCTTAAATAACTTCTGTGTATTTACCTCTTTTGTGTTACTTTGAAATTAAAAATTCTTTCCTAAACTGGCTTTTACCCATTGAAATCAGAATCCCTTAACCAAAGGGAGACTGATTTCAATGATATATTCCTTGCCTTTCTTACTTGTTTCTCTGCACTATAAAAGGGACTACCCCTCTGCACTTTTACACACGACTTCTTTCTTCACATAACCTTCACACCGCTAGTCTTTAAAATACTTGCACACTTGCAATGCTGTTTTGAATTCAATACTCTGCTCTACTTGGAATATTTTGGAACTGCTTTGCTTGCAATTTGGGTTTTTCAAGACTACTATTTTTTACTTATTTCTTATGAAACTGGTATGTTTTGATTTAATTTTTGCCTCGCCTCTATGTGTTTACTTTATAGTGCAACATTCTTGTTTACTTTGCTGTGCATGTTTAGTGAATAGAAAATGTATGTTCTTTCCCTGCATCTGTTTCTATAGTGAATCCCTACCCCCTATTCCCCCATATGTGTCTTAGTTGAGTTTCTTGGCCAGGCAGTATCCAAATTACTGCCCAGATCAGAACATGATCCTCAATGAATCCTAACTCCCATGATTTGGCTGACATGCTGGTCAGGGGTGTGCCAGCATTCCCAATTGTCTGGCTTGACCACCAGCCTGCCATGGCTTTCCCAATTTCCTCTCCATGCACTTACACTTACTCTTAGACTTTAAGTTCTTCCCCCCTACTATGAGCCTTGCTTTGGGACCTTGAGTTCCCTCTGAACTTGGACATTTGAGGGCTAGCCCTTCCACACTGCACCATAATATTAATTCTGCAATGTAATTGGGTGCAAGCATTGCCTGGAGTTCATGAAGATCTTGGGAACTTTGACACACCCAAAGGATGATAAAGTCTTTTGGAAATCTGATCCTGCAAGTTAGTTTATCTCATATTGTTGGACTTTGAGCCTGAATTAGGCAGTGTGGTTGTAGCTGGAACTTCTGATGTGATTTTACTTTTCTTTCTTTTGATTCATTTAGGTCTGTAATAATTTGTAATAACTATTGGAGATGGCTAGTGGAAAGGGATGGGAATGATTGTATGCAAAGGGCATATAACTTGCCTATAGGATTTTCTAATTCCTGCACTCACATAGACATCATGCCTATAGGTTACCTATAAACTTTTGCATTCTCATCTTAATGCCTATAGGATTTTCTAATTCCTGCATTCACATAGATAGCATGCCTATAGGTTATTTATAAACTTCTGCATTTCTACATATAGAAATCCTATCTCTAAGTCTCTGCATCTCTGTATGTAGAAATCATGATCATAGGTTCTTCTACACTCCTGCATATACCTGTCATTAGGCAAACAATCATAGGTCTAATAAATCAACTTCATTCTAGATACCATGTCTATAGGACTCTTGCATCTACGTAATCATTTAAAACCAATAACGCTTAGATAACTTGCCGATAGGAATAATCAATCGAATCAGCCTCGTCCAAAACCAGTCATAAGGTCGTTTAAAATCTTCAGATGTTTCATTTATAAAAGCAGTGATCCATTTCTTTAAAATCAGTATGCTCTGTTAGATACCATGTATATAGGTCTCACTTAGGCAAACCACTAGGTAATTAATTAACTGCGTCAACTTTGATAAGTACAACTAGACAAAGCTAATTCAGACTCCTCATCTGAGAAATATGTGATAAATCAGCCTGTCCTAACATTTTTAAATTAAATTCAGACCATAACCAGTATTTGAAGTCATGCTATGTATTTGCCTTTAAGTGAGGAGGCATGTTTGAGCCCTAACTATTGTTTTCTTCTCCCCTATTTGATTATGTATTTTGTTTGTCACCTAGATTTTTATCCTTCTTAATCTTCTATAAAATCCCCAACTCTCTCCCTTTTAGGATTAGTAGTCTCAATGCCTCCAGAACTGATAGGATTGGTACGGATAATAGCATGCAATAAGTAATGATACTGTCCCGTGCTTTAATACCTTAACGGGGTAGGAAAGGGTAGACATGGAGATGATGATCACGTGATAACACCACACGTATAATTGGTTATTGGGTGTTGCGCGGATGATCCATGTTATTTATAAACCTAGGACCCCCCCCCCTCCTCCCTCCTTATGTGCTTACGTTCTTATTTCCTTTAAACTATCAGTTTTCCAGTTCTTTAAACTTTGTATTTCACTTTAATTCATTTTAAACCTCTTTGGAATTTCCAATGCTATTTTATTTTTAAACTTCTGCCCGTTTTACTTCTTTGTCTGATTTTTTGTATTCGTTACTTGATCCCCATTTTTTTGCACTTATACATTCTTTTAAACGACTATGAAACCACCTATTTCCTAACTTCAACATGTTTATTTAACCTTTATACATTCCTACTTGTAATCGTTATGTGAAAGTTGTCTTGTATGTTTATTCACTTTAAAGTCACAATTGTAGCATGGCCGGGAACCACACTAGTGGATCTTCGGGGGTGCCTAACGCCTTCCCCCTGAGATAATTTTAAGCCCTTACCCATTCTCTGGTTCTTCTTTTCTTTTAACTCCTTGGTGTCCTAATGCACTTAATCATTAGGTGGTAACTCTTCAAAATCTCAAACCCAAATTCCCAAAAGGAATAGAGTTGTCCGCCCAAATGTCGTAAACCTGATTTCACCTTTAGAAAAAAAGGGCATCGACGCAGAGGAGATGAAGTGCTTTGACAGACAAGACATGACACACAGACCCTAAAAAGTCAGATAATGTGGCAGCTGAGTCACAAAATATTTATATGTTGTTTTGGTTTAGAAAGGGGCATGCAAAATTAAGCACATTACTACTAACCTGGAGTATAGGGACCTGATGCCAGAACAAAATTTTCGAAAAAGTTTAAGGTTGCCCCTTTCTCTTCACCTTTAACACATGTGCTTTTAGCTTCTATGAACGTCATGTGTGCTTACCTGCAACGGTAGTGATGTGAGCTAGGCTTGGTCAGAAAAAACTTTAGGTGTTTTTACCTGGTGGTGTCTCACACAAACAACAGATGGAGCATTAGGTTCCTCATTAGATTTGTGTGACCCCGTCTTCACCTTGATTTATCCGAAATATTTTCTACTTGAGGCTTTGATGCAGATATCTGGAGTTTGGTCTTTTGTTGTGCAATCCTTTCCACTGATCAATCCCTTCTTCATATTTACCTTCAGAAGAAGATCTCACCCTTCAATGTTTTTGTAATTTCTCTCCGGATGTTGATAAGATCATTTCTTCTTGCTTTTTTTCTTCCACAAGATAATGCATGAATCATAACAAGTGCATTTTGGTTTCCCAACTTTAAATGGAGGTTGTTTGGGAAGAACCACATGGAGGTTAGTTTGATTTTCTCGCACTTCGTGTTCTGCTGCTTATGTGATGCCATGAGATGCATCTTTTCTTCTTCCTTCAGCTTCAATGGTAGCAAATGACGTACCAGGTTCTTTGTGAGGCATGGAAGGTGATGTTGTGTCGTCTCTTGCCAGTCTCCTTTCATCTTTCTTACTCTATCGCCCTCCTAATTTGAAGCCTTGGATGTTTTCCAGAGGCGGGATTGATTCCTCATACTGATCCTCACGATTTCTTTATTGACAAAACGAGAGTGTTTTGCTGAATACCCCAAGAGCATTTACTGTCATTTTTTGCTTCTTTTGTTGGAGCCCCCGTGGTCTTGTTTTGTGGATTGCACTCTAGAAAAAGTCCTTAGATCATCCTTTTCCATTGAGCTCCCCAAGCCGACCCTTCCTATTGTCAAGCCCAGGGCATTTTCTTCCAATTTGACATCTCCTGATGAGTCTTGATTCAGGAGGCACCTGGTTTGACACCTTTCCTTAAGTAGAGAGCAATGTTCATTTCTTTTGCCCGGAGTTTCTTGGCAATTCCTTAAACGAGGAGCGCAGTCCATAGAGCAATTTCCAGATTCGTTCTTTCTTTCTGCTACACCAATTTGGTTATACAATCCTTAGAGTTTGAGAGAACATTCCCACTTGAGTGCCAAACATACCTTTCTACCTTTTCATTCACTTGAGAATGTACCCTTTACTTCCTTCTTAAGGATACATTCCTTTCATGCATGGCTTTCAGTGAGAAGAGATTCATGATGTTTTCAGCTGCGTGCTTTAAGCATCCACTATCCATAGTCCATCGCAGTCTGCTTCCTCTTATCGTTCCATTCTCATGGAAATCAAGGGTTAGATTTAGGAACCGAAACTAGTTTGGGTCCCTTGTTATGATAAAAATGATGAATGATAGATTTCCTAGTCCATGCAGGCAATATCCGCTTTTTGCGTGTGGTACCTGGTCCCTTTTTTGTTGTCACTCCATCAGAAAACACTTTGTTTTTCTGGGCAGACTACCCCCTGCCCTGGCAATTTTCCTTAAAATGCCCATTGTTCCCACAGTGGGTACATAGCCAGTTATCAAGTACAGTGACATACTTGCTGCGTGGGTTGTAGGGAGTTTTCTACCTTTGTAAATCGATGCCCTGCTTGTTCCCACTATTTTTGAGATACATGGCAGTGACTGTACCTAAGGACCAGGTCTATTTCAAGGATTTTTCAAGTTCATTTCTTACTTTCTCCAACTCAGCTTGGAGTTGCTGATTTCTCTCGAGTTCATTGCAAAGACTGGTTTTCACGTTAGTTAACTCCTTTTCAAGTATGATATGCGACTCACTAGCTATTTCCTTTCCCTTCCCAACACTTACATTCTTATGCTCTCTATTGAGTCTCTCAATGATTTCCTCTAGATCAGCGCATATCATTAAAGGTCATCTCTTTCCTCCTCAGTGGAGGTAATTTTTTTCTTCTAATTAGTGTTTCTTATTGCTAAGACCTTCTATTGTTTCTCTTAGATCAACGACTACTACTATCAGTTCGTCTTTCTCATTCTCCACACTTGTTATTTTTTTATTCAGGGCCTCCTTCTCTAATTCAAGATTAGTTATGGCTTTATTTAAGTCCACCACACAGATTACTAGATTATCTCTAGATTGATCTGCCTCTCCTAATTCTGTGGTCAGGATCTCCTTATCATTTTCAAGGCTATAATAGGCATTAATTAGGACATTAGAAAAAGATCATAGCTTCTTGGAAGAGTAGGATTTTATATTTCTCTGAACATCCTTGAAGTTTACCTCATCATCTTCATCTTCATCTTCATCATCATCATCATCTGACTAGGCCATCAGTGCAAACAGTGAATCATACTTTGTTGTTTTAGCTTCTACTGCCATCATGGAACTATTTCCTGCATCTCATTCATTTTCACATTCACTTGAGGAGTCTCCCCAAGCAGTAAGAGCCTGCTTAACAATATTTTCTATAGCACTTTTCAATTGAATCTTTTCTCTAGAACCAGGTTCCTTTTTCCAACTTTGTTAGGATTTTGCTTGTACTGCTCCTGTTTCGCGAAAGGGCGATCTTTGATGAAATACCATGGCTTTCCACATCCGTGACAGAGATCGTTGTTCTTTGTTTTATTTGAATTGCCCCACTTTGGTTTGCCACCATTTCTTCGAACCATTTTTTGAAGTCTCTTCGTAAGATAGGCTATGTCACTATCTTCATCACTTGAGTCACTCCTTTAAGTCTTAAGCACCACGTTCTTTTCCTTTTTAGACTCTCTTCTTTCACTGTCTTTCTTTCTTTTCATCTCGTATGTTTTTAGATTACCAATCAACTCATCCATGGTTAGAGTCTGTAGATCTTTAGCTTTAGTGATGGCATTTACCTTACTTTCCTAAGATCCAGGTAGAACACTAAGAATTTTCCTTACAAGCTTGTTTCTGGGAATGACTTCTCCAAGTGAGTGAAGTTCATTTATGATGAAGGTGAATATAATGTGAATATCTTGTATAGACTCATCATCCTTCATCCTGAATAGCTCGTATTCGGTGGTGAGCACACATCAAGATTTTCTTGGCACGATAGTTCTTTTTTATAGCTTTTCTGTCAATCTCGGTGTACTTTCTTCGTCCTTTAGGCACCAATTGTCCTGCTTCTTCAAAGTCTCTTCATGGGAACATGTGGACCATCACAAATGATGTCCCACAGTTCCGAATCTTCAGCGATTATGAAGTCATGCATCCGAGTCTTCCACCATCCGTATTATTGACCATTAAATATGGGAGGTCTATAGGTTGATTGTCCTTCTTCAAAGCTTGGGAGCAGCCATTTAGCATCCTTCTGAGGTGTTAGCCTGATAGGAGGAACCTGCTTAGATACCAATTGATAGCTTATATGGGTCCACCAAACAATAAAGCACCTGGTCCTCTATGAGACATATATGTAGAAATCAGTAAGGGCTGAAAGTAAAGAAGGCCAAAGATTTTTCTACATGGAAAAATCCCACACACGGGGATCAAAAAACCATGACTTACTCTTGTAGGCTTTTAACTCAACTAACTTGAAATTTACTTACTACAAGCCACTCTGTAATACTACCAATTGCAAAGACTTAAAACTAAATTATGATCAAACACCACAAGCCACTCTCTAACTCTCCTAGTTCTTAAAACAACGCTTCTAAGAAAGTAGACTAGGAACTAAAATATGGAAAAATTAGCAAGATTACAACTCAACTATGGATATACATAAGACTTTGTTTAGAAACTAATCTTTAGTGGAGTGTTCGTCTTGTTCTTGACACACTAGTGACTTCAATGTCAGATGTCTGCTTCTTCTTCTTGAGAGAATGTCACTAAATTCATAAAACCCGGTGTGTCTTACACTAGGTTGTTTTATCACGCAAGATGTCACAATAGGTAGTGATGTCCACTTATGGTGTACTTTTTTTAGTGAGAAGTGACTGTTGCTCTGCCACTTCTGGGCAGGTGCGTTCTAGCTGGACTTTATGCCTCTGTCAGGACATACCAATGAACCAGGTCCTGGTACTTCTGTCAGGACATAACAATGGACCAGGTCCTTGTTGTGTTCCTCTTCTGAATAGTTGATTGATGGACACTTTCTTCTGCTACGTTCCAACTGTGTACTTTGACATGTACTTCCATCAGAGAAACCCAAGGGAGTTGATCCTTGTTGTGTTTCTTTTTATGTTGAATGAGTATTGTCCTGACTTGTGCTTTTGTCAGAGAACCCTAAGGGATCATGTTGTCGGATCCCTGTTGTGTTCCTTCATGTGGTCGTTCATCCATTTGCTGATGTTCAAGCTTCGACCAGTTCATATGAGATGTGTATTTGGTAGAGCAGGTTCTCTATCTAGTTTTTTACAACAAGTTTGTTAAATCTTCAAAACATAAGAAGAATAAGATTAAGTAAAACAAACACATACGGGCACTCAAACTAACAATTGGTATCTGAGCGGGTTCTCTCATTTACATGTCTAACACCTAGTGATATATTGGAAGCAAGATGAGTGCTCCACCCGGAACTACTGAAGGACAATTAACTACCAGGCCACCCATGTTGAAAATATTACAGTTGGCAAAAAGCAAGAATGGAAGACTTCTGTGACAGCTAAAGACTATGAACTATGGACCAAAATAAAGCAAGGTCATTTGATTCGTGCTAAACAAAATGCACAAAATGAAATAGTTCCTAAAGATCCCTTCGAATTTGTGGCAGTAGATTTCAAAATGATGGAGAAGAATGCAAAGGCTAAGAAAATCCTTATCTGTAGACTTAGTCATAATGAGTACAATAGAATTTCTTTGTGATTTAATGCGAAGCAGATATGGGTGCACTCCAAACTCCTCATAAAGGAACAAACCAAGTAAAGATATCAAGGATAGAGCTACTCATGAGAAAGTATGAGCTCTTCTCCATGAAAGAGTCTCAGCCCATCCAAGATATGATGACTAGTTCACTACAATAACCAATGAACTAAAATTACTTTGAAAGGTGTTTACCTTAGAATAGTTGGTTAGAAAAGTTCTAAGAATCCTTCTAGCTTCATGGGAATCAAAAGTCACAGCAATCCAGGAAACCATGGAATTGGACAAAATATCACTTGATGAGTTGGTTGGAAACTTAAAAACTCATGCAATGAGAAAGATAGAACTATGCAAGGAATAAACTAAGAAGGATAAGGCCTTGGTTCTTAAAGCGTTTGAGGATGATAAATCTGACTATGATGATCCTGATTTAGCAATGTTTACCATGTTTAAGAGGTCATGTAGAATTCTAAGAGTGCATCCAAGAGAAATACCAGTAGTAAGCCCAAGCAGATCGAAATAGCTAACTTTGATGGGTGCTACAAGTATGGAAAGCTAGATCACATTATCAAGGACTACTCGATGTGGGAAATTGAGCGGAGGAAAGAACAACTGAAAAAGGGAAATAGGATAAGTGAGAGAAAAGGGTTCCAATAAAGGAAAAATCATAGGCAAAGTATTTCTTGAAGCAATGAAGCAAGCCTTCTTGGTAGCATAAAAGGACAGTAGAAGTGATCAAGGGAAAGAAAAGGAGGATGAGGATATAAGTCTCTATTGTGTGATTGATGAATACCAAGCTGTGGAGACAGAACCCCAAGTACAACTTGGAATGCACATTGGAAGACCTTCTCTATTTTATGAACACCACTATGATGAGTGGAAGTTGCTTATGGAAACATTTCTTCAGGCTACTACTTTGTGACCTATGGATAATTGTTAGTCATGGACCGATTCTCCCAACAAAAATGGATTGTGAAAGTAACAAGTGCAACAAAAGAGAAGAGGAATATGATGAGGAAGATCGTCAACTACTTTAGAAAAATATTAAAGTGAAGGACCTGCTCTACAGAAGCTTGTCTAAAAAGACTCTCCTTAGAGTGCCCTCTTGCATCTATGCTAATGATATATGGAGGACCTTGGAAACTAACTTTGAAAATGAAAACATCGAAGTGGACTTGATGGTGATTAAAGAATCCAAAACAGAGGAAGAAGAGATAGGGATGATGGCCATGAGTGATTCAGAAACTGAAGATGAAACAAACCAGGTAAGTATATCTAACTTAAAAGACAACATTCATGTTATGTCCAAAAAACATCTGATGTCCATAATTTTGACCTTAATGAATGAAATGGATAAAAAGAGTACTAAAAATGATAAGCTAATAAGAAACCTTTCTTGTGTCAAACTTGATATCAAAGAGCTTGAATATGACAAAGCTAGTGTAAAAAAACAGGTCAAAGACCTTAAGAACCATGTTCTTGAGCTTACTTCTAAGAATGAGAAGTCTCATATTAATCTTTGTGATGCTGAATGTAGAAATAAAGTCCTACAGGAAAACCTAGAAAAGACTTATTAAGAACTCTCTAAACTAAGCAAATGGCATAGATCTTTTGATGCCCTGAATTGGCTGAATGAAAATTGTAGCTCGAACAAATCTGGAATTGGCTACTGAAAACATGTCCCTAAGTTTTATCCAAAGTATGTAGGAATTTCTGATAATAACATGTTCACTCATTGTGGAAGAGCAAGACACTTTAGAGACACTTGTCCTGCCTTAATTTATTCTCAGTTTAGAAGCACCTTTGGTATTGCTAAAAATGTGAAGAAGAAAGAGGAGACAAAATTTAATCCTCTTTTCCATACTAAGTGGATTAAGTTAAACAAGAAAATAGCTTCTAATCTTCTCCCTTTCAGGGCTAGAAGGGATCTGATTCATCATTTTTCAATCAAAAAGGGACCCAAGCATGTCTAGGTTCCCAAAACTAAATTGTAATTTTTTTGCATGCTAAGGTGAGAAGAAAAAATTAAGTCTGATATCTAGAAAGTGGATGCTCAAGACATATGACTGAAGAAACGAAAAACTTCCTCTTACTGCTAGCCTTCCAAGGAGGGAGTGTGTCATTTGGAAATGGGAAAAAGGGTAAGATAATAGGTATTGGCAAGGTTGGTAAGTCACTCTCATGCTTTAGAAGATGTGTATTATGTGGTAGGTCTTAAACACAATCTTCTTGGCATCTCTCAAATGTGCGACAAAGGAAATGAGGTAAAATTCAATTTCAAAATTTACACTATCACTAAGCTTGATACTGATAAATTGTGTTAAAGGGTAAGACATAACAATGTCTACAAGATATCGATTATGTCGCTTCCCTAGAGTAAGCACATATGCTTGAGTGTAATGGAAGAGGATCCACTGCTACGACATAAAAGATTGGGACATGTCAGTCTCTATCAACTCAACAAGTTGGCAGCAAAGACTTGGTCCTTGGGCTTCCTAAAGTTGAGTTTACCTCTGACAAGATGTATGATGCCTGTGTTAGAGGAAAACATATAAGGTCATCCTTTAAATCTAAAAAGTTTGTAAGTACTTCTAAACCTCTATAACTCTTTTATGTGGACCTATGTGGACTAATGAGAATAAGGAACAAAGGAGGTAAGAGATATGTGTTTGTAATTATTGATGACTTCTCCAGGAATACATGGACTTGGTGTTTGGTATCCAAAGATAAAACCTTTGATGTTTTCTATGTATTTGTTAGAATGATTCAATAAAAGCCAGGGCGAAACGTATTAATTATAAGAACTAACCATGGAACTGCATTCGAAAATTCAAAATTCCTTGAGTTCTGTGGCTCACATCGTATTGACCATAATGTCTCTGCACCTAGAACTCAGTAACAAAATGGGGTTGTAGAAAGAAAGAATAGATTATTCGAAGACATAAGGAGGACCAAGTTGATTGCTAATGAACAACCTAAGAGTTTCTGGGCTGAGACAATCAATATTGCTTGCTACCTGTTAAATAGATGCATGGTCAGAATCATTCTGGAGAACACTCCCTATGAGTTACTTCCAGAAGAAAACCCAACATCACTCATCTGAGAGCCTTTGGGTGCAAATATTTTGTGCATAATAATGGAAAGAAGCTCTAGGTAAATTTGATGACAGAAGTGATGAGGCAATTTTCTTGGGTTACTCTCTACATAGTAAGACCTATAAAGGTTTTAATAAATGAACCATGTGTGTGGAAGAAAATATTCATGTTATTTTTTATGAATCTAACTATTTGGCTTAGAATGGTCTACAGGATGAAGATTATGACATAGGATTCACTAGTGATGGAGATACAAAGGAATCTGAACCTTAGTATGAAGATGGATCTGAAAACCACAAGGAAATTGATGGTGATCATAAGGAACAAGAAGAAGAAAGAACTACGTTAACTATTGACCAGACTAATGCAGCCACGCCTACTGAACTTGGTCCTTTGGGTCACTCATCGGGTGAATCTTCTTTGGGCATATGGATCAGACCATAGAAACATCAAAATTTACATATTCTAGAGAATCACATCTCTGATCCAAATGCATGGGTGCAAACCAGGTCTTCTCTAAGAAATCAATCACAACATTCCACTCACAGGTTGAACCTAAGACCATCAAAGAAGCTCTAAAGGATCATGACAGGATCATAGCCATGCAAGATGAGTTGAAACGCTTTGAGAGAAGGAAATTCTGGCACTTGGTACAGAAACTCAAGAATAGAACTGTCATACATACTAGATGGGTGTTCAGAAACAATTTATATGAACAAGGAAATATCACAAGGAATAAGGCCAAACTGGTGGTTCAGAGATACAATCAAGATGAGGGTATTGGCTATGATGAGACATTTGCACCTATAGCTAGAATGTAGGCTATAAGAATGTTAATAGCCTTCGCTGCCCACATAGAGTTCACCTTACATCAGATGGATGTAAAGAGTGCCTTTTTGGATGGTTATCTTAATGACGAAGTGTTTGTAAAACAAACTCCTGGATTTGAAAGTGAAGACTTTCTTGACTATGCATTCAAACTGGATAAAGCTCTTTATGGTCTAAAATAAGATCCAAGAGCTTGGTATGAACGACTCTCAAAATTCCTCTTAGCCAACAACTTTGTAAGAGGATAAGTGGACAAAACTCAATTTCTAAGGAGCAGAGGGAAGAATATTCTGATTGTGCAAGTGTATGTGGATGACATTATTTTTTGGGCTACCAATGAAGAAATGTGCAAGGAATTTGCTGAAATGATGGGAAATGAGTTTGAAATGAGCATGATGGGTGAATTAAACTTCTTTCTAGTGATGCAAATCAAGCAAAGACCTACTGGAACCATGATACATCAGCAGAAATATATCAAAGAACTACTGAACAAGTTTAACATGGACTCCTTTAAATCCATTGACACACCCATTGCAACTGTAACAAAGCTAGACCTTGATGAAGAAGGAAAATTGTGGAACAGAAATTATATAGAGGAATGATTGGGTCAGTGTTGTACCCGCATCAAGATGGCCTGATATAGTGTCCAGTATGGTATTATTGCAAGATTTCAGGCAAATCCCAAGGGATCTCACCTGAAGACTGTCAAAAGGATACTAAGTTATCTCAAGGGGATCCCTGGCATTTGTCTATAGTATCCCAGAGGGTGTAGCTTTGATCTAGTTGGTTATGCCGATGCTAACTATGTAAGTTTTCATGTTGATAGGAAAAGTACTTCAAGAACAGCTCATTTTCTAAGTTCTTGTCTAGTGTCTTGTGAACCAAGAAGCAAAACTCAGTGGCCTTATCTACAGTTGAGGTTGAATATATGGCAGCAACATCTTGTTGTGCTTTGTTGCTATGGATAAGACAACAACTAAGGGAATATGGTATATTTGTTGATTGCATTCCCACATTTGGTGATAACACCAGTGTTACAAACATTGCTAAAAATCCATGTCGGCACAAAAGAACCAAGCACATTGACATTAGATATCATTTTTTCATAGACAATGTTGAAAAGGGGGAATATCTCAATTAACTTTTGTATAACTGAAGATAAAATTGCTGATATTTTACTAAATCTTTTTGTAGGGATCACTTTGAAAGGAAAAGACTAGAACTAGGTCTCATCAACACTTCCCACTATGTTGAATCCCAGTGAATGTATACAATTAAGTATAATGTGTTTGATTCAGCTTTGTGCTTGTATTAAGCTCACACACTTGTTTGGAAAATCTGGCTGATAACTGTGTTGTACGATACTAATATGAAGTGTTGAAGCTTTGTTGCAGAAATAAATAAGGAGTTGGTTCTTTCACTCAGGTATGTGCCATACTTTCTTAAGTCACTAGGACTTTATATCCTAAAATATGCTCCGACTTCTAATCCATTGGAATCACTTCCAATCATCTTCGAGTCAAAGAGTAAGGGGGAATCCTAGTGAAATTAGAGTTCAATTACTCTTGAACTCCTACAAGTCAAAGTAACTGGCATAAGAGTCCCGTTAGAACTCAAATTCAGCCACCTTCTCTCTTCCAGTCAAATTAGGAGTAACGTATTTAAAAGGATGTTATGATCAGCTTCTTAGACCTCATTGCTTTTCTAAAACCTAGAGCAAGAATCAAGAGCAATTATCAAGAACTAATTCTCTCTTTCTCTTCTTCGAGTCTCTCATCTGATCGCCATGCCTAAAGCCTGTCAAACCTTCTCTATAGCCAAATCATCAACTAAGGCTGAAGCAAAACCCAAAAACATGAAGCCCAAATTGATGAAAAGCGCCAAGCCATCAAGGAAACCCAGACTTGATCCTTCTCCTTCGGTATCCTCTACTATATCTACATAATCATCCCATTTTCCTACTGTTCCTATCATCCCCACCTCCACTATACCCCCTCCTCCAAAACCAACCACCCATGCACTTGAGCTTACTGCGAAAAATACCTTTAAGTCAACAAAGGTCAAGGCCACTCCAAGAAAATCAGTTAAGAAAGTGTCTGATGATGTTACGTAGGATGACACTGT
Organism: Nicotiana glauca; assembly: GCA_026770625.1. NCBI lineage: Eukaryota > Viridiplantae > Streptophyta > Magnoliopsida > Solanales > Solanaceae > Nicotiana > Nicotiana glauca. Next base: position 138,926 of record MU683837.1, read on the forward strand.
AGCCAAGGAATCTGTGGTTCATGAGGAATTTGTGCCGGTTGTCACGCCTCCTTTTTACCTACACCCTCGTAAAAGGTATAAGGGAGTTTTTTCCAATTAAAGAACAATCAAAATGGGATTTATTTATTTATTAAATTTAGAGTCACCGCTTGGGATAATTATAGTGTCCTAAGTCACCGATTCAAATCCTGAATCGAGCAAAAGATTAACTTTATTTTACAGTCCGCAAACTAGAAATTCGGGTAAGGAATTATGTTAACCCGGGAGAAGGTGTTAGGCACTCCCGAGTTTTGTGGTTCTAGTACGGTCGCTAAACTGTTATAAATAGATTGTTAAATGATTTTAGCACATATTTTAGCCTATGGTGCAATTTTAAAGCTTTAACTGCTTTTATTTATTTTTTTAAAAAAAAATTACAATGTCATTTAAAATATGTCTTGAACCACGTCACATAAATGCACTCGCAGTCTGCAAGACATTTTATATAAAATTGTTGAGATTTGGATTGGGTCACATAAATTTGTACCGGAGTTTAGGAATGTAATATTATTAAAATAGCGCGCCTAAAGCAACGACGTGTTTGCAACTTTGCAAAGGCCATGAAAATTTGCTAAATGACATGCTTCGAATTCTAAGGATAAACAAGATTAATTAAACGAGGGACATGCAATTGAGATTTTTGTTTGGCACGGGACGCCCCGATTTATTCTAACGAAAAGACTTCTAAGCTAACTAATGAGGGTCATAAACTATTTATGCTATCTATCATGGCGCACCTCAAGTTTACTTTTTTTTTTAAAAAAAAAACTAATCAGTAAATTAAGGAGCTCCAAAAGAATTTATCACTACATATTAGACTAACGATTGATTCAGTCTCAAACCAATGGACCAATGTTAGCAGAATCAAATGAAGGGGAGAAGCGGTCAACAATTGCGAAAAAATATTGGGGTTGAACAAATGGCCCTACATATAAAGAAATGAGGCTGGTCTTTAACTTAGGCCCAACATGAGCTCAAGTTATTGAGAGGCGAACATCAACAATGCTGGACTAAAGATCGAGTCTCCAAGCATGCAGAACATCAGTTAATGGAAGAGAGCTGGTGTGAGCCCAATTCTGTTGGCAGAAGTGATGTCACAAAGTATGACTAGCCGGCCTTGATTTCATTAATTGGGCCAGTATTAAGCCCAAATCTCATAACTAGCCCTCGTGCATGCTTAAATACTTGCAATTCAATTAGAAAAACATATGAAAAAGGAAGTGAAACTGAATTTTTTTTTCCAATTTTAAACTATTAGCTGAACATTCTGAGTTATGACCAACAAATCTAACTTATACATGCTCATAATCAACACCAAAACAAATTGATGCTACTAAATTTTAGCCAATTCGCTGAATCTTCTGAACCGAACCAACCAATCTAAATTAAACATGCTCACAACCAGCACCAAGATAAACTAATACCTGCTTCGATTATTAGCATACTCTGGATCATCTTTTTCCCCTTAAACACAATTCCAACACCCACGAAATTCAAGAACACATTTAACCATACCAGTATATGAGTACATGATCAACCAAACACAATTAACATGTTACCAAACTTAAATGGCCTACACAGCAAACAAGTCCCCCATACCATTTACCTTACAAGACTCCTAAAAAATGCATATATGGTCTGAACTTTAACTCAGTTATCAATTTGTCCCCAAGTCTTATAAAAGTCCCAATCAAATACAACTCAATGAATTTGAATACGCGGAATAGAAATTACCTAGCATACACAATGAATCAGGAAACTAAAGAAAACATTATACAGAAATACTACAAATACAACTATTGTCATTTTTTCAACTTTATTTTCATTTCCATCTTCAAATTTGATCTTACATTGGGTAGAGTTCGGGAAAAGTGTACTTGGGAATGAAAGGAAAGCAAAAAAGGATTAGTAAATTAGCAGTAGCTGAACAGCTTAATCCCAGCAATGGCACAATGCCAAAATCCAGAAAATCCTAACCTAAACCAACAGTGACAACCAGCAGATCCAGAATCCCATTACAAATCAGATCCAAACCAGTTTTCACCTCCCAGCAATATAGTTAAGAAATTCTTGGAAAGTTCTATTTAACAGAAGATTTAGAAGCACAAAACAAGATAGAATTCAGCAATTTTCAATAATAGAACTTAGAACTTTCAAAAGAAACTCAGCCATTTCAATTTCTAATACTTTTAGCATTTTTTCCTCTTAAAATCTGACTTGAGAGTCAAGTTAGGATTCCTTTATAGGCAAGGTATTAGGTCAGCCCCAAGGAATCAGTTTTTGCACCTTAGTCATTTTCTAATTTTGATTTTTGCTTAGAAATCCATATGTTAAAAATAGATTTTCAACCTAGCCCCCACCCGAACTTCCTAGAAGCTTCCTAATTCAGGTACTCGGAGATAGATTCCCTTACCTAGAGGCCCTAAATTACTCTTCAATACCCCTGTTATTACCCCCCCCCCCCTTCCACCTAAACCAATGTAGGCTAAATTGATTCTCAAACCTGGCCTAAACGAATGGACCTCTAATGCCCAGGTCTGCCTCACCCCAAACCCAAAAAAAGTCTCAAATATAGTATAGTGAAACAAAATGAAAAAAGAACACTCGAATCAACCACATAAAGGCTTAACTCATTAGAACCCTAAAGTGGTGGAATCCAACTCCATTGATTAATTTAAACTACTACTGGCTAAAAGGGAAAAAGAAGATTAAAAATGGAACCTGATAATACAGTACCGCTGAGCGTATCGATGCTACTTAAATGAACCCAATCAGAATTCTAATTAAATTAAATAAAACAATAGGAGACTACCCTATTAATTTAAATAACCATAAAAACAAATGAAAAAGCGAGTGGTAAACAAAACAAAAACCAAAATCGAAAAAAAATAAGAAAAACAAAGCTAAAGATGAAACGCACATACCATCATAAGAGAGAATATGTACTGTCTATTTTTCTACCTACGAAGGATTCGATGAACAGCATCGCTTGACAAGCTTGCTGGTCTTTGGTCTTGCAATGGAATTGGTGAGTCTCGAAATGAGTCGAAATCAATGCTAATCATTTGCTCTAATGGAGAACAGCAGATTGGCATAAGTTTCGACCCATTAACGGCCCAGACACCGCTTGAGCTTTTGAAAAGGGGAGCAAAACTTGAGCTTCTAAATTGGCATCAAATTCAATATTTAGAACCAAGGGTGGGGATTTTGGGGAAGCTCGGGTTAGATTTGTGCTCCATAGGGTGTGGGGGTTGTAGAGGAGGAATTTGGGTCTGAATGGAAGGTCCAGCACCGACCTGAGATAGTGAAGAAGTTCAGGATGGAGGGTCTTAGGGTTGGAAATGAGGGAGATGAAGTGAGGGGCGATTGGAACTGGCTTGTCTTCGACAGAGTTTGGACAGTGTTATACAATATTGGAGAAGTGTTCTAAGCCATTGGATGGAACTAAATGAAAGACCAGCATTGATTAAAGCCTATGAACTCAAAACGACGTCATTTCACAAGTCTGGGCGACTGATCACTTTAACCGGGTTTGGGGTGGGCCGTGGGTTGGCTGAACGGGTATTTGAGTAAGATGCATGGGCCTAAGGCATGTCAATTAGAAGAATGGCCCAAGCAGATTTTCTTTTAATTTTTTTTTTCTTTTCTTTGTTTTTATTTCAATTTAATTTCTTTTATCTTCAAACTCTTTTTAATTTCTTTTCAAATTAAAATGAAAATAAACCCTAAACTAATTCCTAAATTAAATTAAAACTATCAGATTGAATTAATTAACTCTAACTAATAATTACCACAATTAATTAAAAATCAAATTGAAGGAAAAACTACCAAAATTCAAAATTAAAATTTAAAAAGTGCAAAAATAAAATATTTTTTTGATTTTTTTATCTTATAAAATAACTAATTTTCTAATTAATCCTAAAATATAAAATTAAATCCTAAATACAAATGCCAAGTATTTTTTATATTTTTCGTTAATTAAATAAAATAAACATGTACAGACAAATGCATATAATTAACGAAAAATGCCACAAAATTTTACAAAATTGAAAACAATGAAAAACAATTATTTTGTTTTGAATTTTTGGGAGTAATTTATATAGGGCAAAAATCACTTGCTCACAGCTGCCCCTCTTTGCTCAGAAACACAAAGAGTTCTTGTGCAAAGATAAAGTAAGCGTATACGAGCGATTTTTGCATGTTTGAATACTCCGTGGGAAGCATTTTTGAAAGGTTTGACCACACCCTACTCCCGAGGTTGCCTACATATCCTTGGCTATAAAGGAATCAGGTCAGTATAGTTCGGGAAGGTTTGGTAGCTGGGACTATCATGAAGCTGTGATTTCACTGTTGCTGCTATTGTTGCTACTGCTTACTGAACTCCTTATTATACCATGAAAAAATAAAAGAAGTTAGACTAAACTATGATTTATGAATTAAAAAAGCCCTAACTATATCTTTATATTTAATCTTGTGATTCTTGTTGCCTTGTTGACTTGTGTTCTCCAAGTGAAGTCCCTTTGTTGCCGATCAGAATTGTTATCTGAGATGCTTTCCCTTTGCTTCTGGCAGATGCCTGATTTCCAAAAACTTGAACTCTATTCCCGTGCTCTCCAGGTGGTCGCCTGACTGTTGAACTAGAACTGTATTCCCGTGCTTTACCAGGTGGGCGCCTGATTGCTGAAACTTGAATTGTATTTGCTGGCTCTCCAGGTGGGCGCGTGATTGCTGAAACTTGAATTGTATTCCCTTGCTCTCCAGGTGGGTGCCTGATTTTTGAAACTTGAATTGTATTCCCTTGCTCTCCAGGTGGCGCCTGACTGCTGAAACTTTAATTGTATTCCCTTGCTCTCGAGGTGGGCACCTGATTGTTGAAACTTGAACTGTATTCCCTTGCTCTCCTGGTGGGCGCCTGATTGCTGAAACTTGAACTTTATTCCCTTGCTCTCCAGGTGGGCGCTTGATTGCTGACATTGAGTTGTATTCCCTTGCTCTCCAGGTGGGCGCCTGATTGCTGAAACTTTAATTGTATTCCCTTGCTCTCTAGGTGGGCGCCTGATTGCTGAAACTTGAATTGTACTCCCTTGCTCTCTAGGTGGTCACCTGATTGCTGAACTTTAACTGTATTCCCTTGCTCTCCAGGTGGGCGCCTGATTGTTGAACTTTAACTGTATTCCCGTGCTCTCTAAGTGGGTGCCTAATTGTTGAAACATGAACTATATTCCCTTGCTCTCCAGGCGGGCGCCTGATTGCTGGAACTTGAATTGTATTCTCTTGCTCTCCAAGTGGGTGTGTGATTGCTGATACTTGAATTGTATTACCTTGCTCTCCAGGTGGGCGCCTGATTGCTAAAACTTGAAATCTATTCCCTTGCTATTCATGGGGTGCTTAAGTGCTGAAACTTCAATTGTATTCCCTTGCTCTCCAGGTGGGCGCCTGATTGCTGAAACTTGAACTGTATTCCCTTGCTCTCTCGGTGGGCACCTGATTTCTAATACTTGAATTGTATTCCCTTGCTCTTCAGGTGGGCGCTTGATTGCTCAAACTTGAATTGTATTCCCTTGATCTTCAAGTGGGCGCCTGATTGCTCAAACTTGAATTGTATTCCCTTGCTCTCCAGGTAGGCATCTTATTGTTAAAACGTGAACTGCATTCCCTTGCTCTCCAGGTGGGTGCCTGATTGCTGGAACTTGAATTGTATTCCCTTGCTCTCCAGGTGGGCACCTAATTTCAACAAAATAGACAAAACAAAGAAAATTTTCTACCCCAGTTTGGTAGCTGGGCACATTTGTGAGTCATAAAATGAATAATGTTACCAAATATTCTAAGAATTTGAAAGCTAGATCCCATTATCTAGGAGTGTCCTGACAGCTCTTATTAAACGACAATTTTAAATCTAAGTTATATTTTCTAATGGTCTGACTTCCGCTAAATCTTGTTATCTAAGAGGGTCTTAAACTACACCCTATTATCTAGGAGGGTCCTGAAAATCAAAAGTCAAGTTTAATCTTAAGAGTGACAATTCTTTACGGCTGAATTATACTACCCTACAGCAAGACTTATGCTAAATTTTGTTATCGAATGGGAATCTTAAATCTAGGTTCCATTATTCAAGAGGGTCCTGAAAACTCCTACTTGAATCCTATCTCAAACATACAAACTTTGGAACCAACTTATATTTCTTTTGGGGTACAATTATGCTAGATTTTGCTACTCATGATTGTTTTGAATTTTAGACTAGGTCCCATTTCTAGGAGGGTCCTGAGACTTTACGGTCAAACATGTCTGATGCTCGCTTTTCCCTTTCAGAGGGTTTCTCCAAAACAAACAAAATATTCGGCCCCTGTTTCAATCAAAGAAAAATTTTGTCAGTTTAAAAATATGGTAGTTGGTTTGTGGCCTTGACTTTGAGGGAGATTGCTCCTTCACTTCCCATGATCGCTTTGATTTCCACTCGAAGACCTTTCTAGTTTATTGACTGACCACTTTATCTGTCATCCTTATCATAGAGAATACCTCTTCTCCATTCAGACCCAACATCCTCTATTTGTTGCATTGCTCATGAACTGGCATCTACCCAACCTTTGTGTCTCACATGAATCCCAAAGCACGTCCATTGCCCCCACTCCGTGTGTATGTTGTTCTTTCTTGACTTAAACCATTGGCTTTGGCCTTGAGGTCTGTTGCTCCTTCACTTGTCATGATAACTGATTTCTATTCGAAGACCTTTCTTGTTCCTTGACTAACCACTTCCTTTGTCACCCTTAACACAAAAAAATACCTCTTCTCCATTCAAACCCAATACCTTCTATCTGTTGCATTGCTCCTGAACTGACATTTACCATCCTTTGTGTCTCACATGAACCCCAAAGCACGACACCCTTCACCCCCTCATTGCATAAGCTGTTCTTTCTTGACTTAAACCACTAGTCCTGTCGTTGAGGTCTACTGCTCCCTCATTTTCCATGATAACTTTGATTTCTGCTTGGAATGTCTTGCTCGTCACTAGTTTACCACCCTTTTGCCAATCTTATCATAGGAAATACCTTTGATCTGTTCACCCTAACCCTTCATCTGTTGCATTGTTCATGAATTGATATATACCAAGCCTTTGTATTTCACAAGGATCCCAATGCATGTTGATTATTACCAACTCAGTGTGCTTGCTATTCTTTCCTGACTTATGACGCTTTGATGTGTTAACCAGATCCCGTTTTGTGCAATTGGAAAGCTGGTGGAAAATTACTTGTTCTGACCAAACAGACTTAGGAAGATGAAGTAAACAAGATAAAAGGAACAGAGAAGAGGACAATGGAAAGAGATCATTCCTAATAAGAAAACTACAAAGTAGAAACCTATCGTATGTGGATACCAACTCTAATGACCATGACATGCACCTACGGCCTATTCTATTAAGAAAATCTGATGTTCAGCTCCTGTTATACCCCCAAACCATGAAACTTGGCTTCGATGATAAGTCGTTAATCATCTTTCACAATCTTCGTCTGGTGATTTCCCATCTAATTCTCAATCCTTATTCGACTTGTAGTGCCCGAAGGGTTTTCACCATCAAGCCTCTCTCTTTTTGTTCTTTCTCTCAACTTACAGTTGCCTCAAGGTGCCCGTGAAGGTTTTCACCAATAATACTCTCTCATTTTTTATTTCTCTCAGCTTCTGTCGCCTTACGGTGCCCGTGAGGGTTTTCACCAATAACACTTTCTCATTTTCATTATTTTTCTGCTTGGACCAGAGTGTTGCTCCTGACTTGAATCACCTCTACTTGCACGACATGGCATCTCTCAATGAATGATCAGAAGGTATTTCTTTGGACCTTAGCGTGGGCTTTTAGATAGGGTCAGAAAGAACGGGTATCAAAGGCTCAAAACAATTCAACATGGGTTCAAAAATTACAACTTTCAGAATCAAATTTCTTACAATAACCACAACTTCTGCCCCAGTTTCTTGCTTGGGGACTTTTGGATTTTATTTTGATGGGACCGAACCGTGAGGCTGCCTACGTATCCTTAAAATGAATCAGGTCGAACGTAGTTCATGTCATAGGTTTGACTTTGTTTGTTGTGATTTTTCTTTTCTTTTTCCTTTCTCTTCTTTTCTTCTTCCCTTTTTCTCTTTTGTTATTTTGTTGTTTTTCTTTTCTTTTTTTCATATTTCTCCTTTTTCTATTTTTGTTTTAATTCTCTTTTTCTTCTCTCTCTTTTCCTTTTCTTATCTTTCGCGCTAGCATTTTCAAACTTTACTACTGATTCAAAAATAGGGGTATGAAAGAAAATAAATAAGTCTCAAAAGGGAAAACAAAGGATAAAGTTTTTAGATAGCAGAATAAAATACCTTCGTCATTCCAATCTCCGAAACATGCCAAGCACAAACAACACAGTTAAAAAAACCAAGGAAAACATACGTAACATCTTTTGATAGCACCAGAATTGATAACCATATCCACACATTTGCCTTCTACATTTGTCAATTACCTAGCACCATTAGACAACAACCTCGATACCACGAACGGCCCCTATAAATTTGGAGCAAACTTGCCTTTGGCTTTAAACCGATGTGGCATGATGATCACACCCAACTATGCCTTATAAAAAGGACAATACGGACGTTACAAATATAACCCGAGTATTACGCCCAGGGTCGAATCCACGGAGAGTTAACCTATCAATTACTATCTTCAGACCCA
>MU683843.1:9187-28235 GCA_026770625.1 Nicotiana glauca
AATTTATCCTACAAAAGGTTCTATCAAAACTCTAGATAACAAATTAGCTATACATAATAGTATGTAAAACTACAATACTAAAAGTCATAATCAACAATGAAAAATAGGAAGAGGAAGGAAAAACTTGTAGAAGAATTCTCCGCCTTGCTCCCAATGTGTTATTGCCTCCAAGGGTGTTGTCTAACCCTAAAGTAGTGTCTCTTGCCTCCTTAGGTCTAATTTGTGTCCAAAATATGTCCTTTCCTCAAAAATACCATTTTTTCATGTATATATACCAAGTAGGGTCGGGCCCAAACACTTATACCTTCTCCTATGCGAAAAAGGACAAGTTTTAGGCCTGGATGGGTTGCGGTCAAACCGCGGCCAAACACCCTCTCAGCTTCTTCATTCGTCCACAAATGCCTTCTACCGCGGTTCTGCCACGGTCGCGGTAAAACCGCGATTTTTACCCTGTTACGTTTGAAATTTGGAAAAACGCAAAACATGAAAGTTGTAGCCCTTTGAGTTAGCTTTCCAACCATATATTATGGAGCAAAAATGGAGTTTTGAGTAAAAAGTTATATTCATTTTACTAGATAGTGCGCAATATGCCTCATCGAGTCTTCGAAATTTGACCCCCGAACACGATCTCGGCTTAATTCCTTAAGCTTTTACTCAGACTTCAAAGCTTCAAATCACTTAAATTCATTTCATAACATCTATATAGCTCGAAATCACACCTACAAGGCATAAAACACACAATTAGTGCAAAACACTAGCGATTAACGCACAAACTCAACTAAAGTGCAATAAATTAGAGCGTAATAGTCGACTAAAATACGTTATTATAGACTATTATCATTATGCACTTTGACTTCACCCACAAACCTGTCAGCCTTTCCAGAACAACAAAAAAGAGATAACTAAAACTTCAGATATGTGATTTTCAACTTTAAACGCGCATCAGCTAAACTTTTATCATACGCACATGTTTGAAGTTCATCTTGAGGCGATCAAATTTTATAACTTTTTAAATTTCAATATTCTTTAATAAGGCGTCCTAAAACTGCTATTTATGCACTTAACCCAGAACTTGTTAGCCTGTCCATTTTAACTTTATAGACAAATTTTTATAAAACACTATCTTTTAGTGTTAATTAGCTATCTAGAGATACCATTTATTATATTATGGATTGCTGGTACATTTTCTGTTGTTATAAGATGTATTTAAGCTATTTTATTCATGAATACAATAGCATTTCTAGGCGTGAAACATGAGATTACAGCTAGATAGATTTTTGTATTCGAGTGTATTCAGCTGTATTCATGACGTGAAACATGGGATTACAGCTGGACAAATTTTTGTATTCGAGTTTATTCGACTGTATTCATGGCGTGAAACATGGGATTACAGCTGAACAAATTATTGTATTCGACTGTATTCACGGCGTGAAACAGGGGATTACACTGTTAACGGAAAGTGAATCAATTAACATAGTCGACTCCTAATATAACGAAACAAACTCAATTACAACACACAAATTTTATATTTCCAGTTTTAAAAAAGATTCTCAACCGAAAAATAACGCAAAAATATAGCAATTTTCATAGAAATAACATAATACATCTGAATACATACATTATATTAATTAAAAAAACATATGAATACATTCATGGCATATAGCGAGACAGTGAATACAATTAAATACATAGAATACAGTGGGATACATTAAAATACAATAAAAAAAAGACTGTGAATACAATGAAATACATGGAATACAACGAAACACTGAATTACAATGAAAAATAGACAATGAATATAATGAAAATACAGCGTGATACATTGAAATATATTAATAGAAAACCAAGTTGCTTAGCCCCAAATTGAATTTCTGGACATACTCGATAACCTTCCCAGTTTTATCATCAACAAATTGAATCCTCGTATATTGCGGTAGCTTTCCTTAAGATCAAGTTCAACCTTAACCCTAGCTGTGCTAGGTCTAGACCTTTCTTGCGTAGCCTTATCAATAGCAATAAGCTTACATGTTGCTGAGGTAATAGACATCCGTGATTTTTTCGCGAACAACATAAGCGGCAAATTCGGAAATGAGATCTAAACAAAGGCTCTTGAAGTCTCTTCTTTAGGGTTAAATCCAATAGTCCATGGAAATAATCTAAACCGATTTTCTTTCCCATTCAAGGATATGTAGTTAACAGATTTAGCCGCTGCAAGAACATAGTCATCATATCTGTCAAATCTAATCAAAATATGTCTTCTTGCAAGCCATCCAATAAGGCATCTTTCTTGAGTTCCAAACTACAAAGGCAGCATATGAGATTGTCACCCTAGAGAGAGAGAGGAGAGAGGAAAGACCATGAGGTTTTTAGCTAATGGTAGGTGATGTGGGCGAGAATAATTTTGAGATTGAGCATCGTGTTTTAAGAGAATGAGGGAAGAGAATAGCATGTACCAAAGTAGAGAGAGAAAGAAAATAGTGTAACTGAATAACGTATTCAGTGGCTTAGGGGTAGGAGGTTACCAAAATTAGATATTTTTTTATAAATATTAAAAGGTATCTATATAATATAATTTTTTAAAATAATATTTATTTAAAATAAATAAGGTGTTAAACTTTGCCGAAGGAGGTAAAATTTTTAACTTGATACCCGCTAAATTAGTTCGGACCCGGCTAAACTTTACAAACTTTGTAAATTTTGACTATCTTTTAAATGGGGTTTCTAGAAACGGCTATTTGTGCACTTAGCCCGCAACTTGTCATCCTGTCCAGAACAACATAGAAGAGATAAGGAAACAGGTTCCGTCACTTTCATTCGGTGACAGCTCAATCACAACCGTTCAAAATGATCTTTAGAAAACTCTTTGAAGATTCCATGGCCCAATGTCACATAACTGTAGGCAAGCATTAGCTTTATGCTTCATACCCACCAGTCAAACTATCATCCACACGGGACCACACCACTGAACCAAGACTCCATTTTTACCAAGAAAATTAGGAGAAAACTATTGTCAAATGCTCTTTAGCTTAGTCTTAAATAGACTTTCTGCAGAACTGACCCCCCATCCCTCACCTCCTCTCACCCCCATTTTATTTATCTATGTATTAGATCATATTTAATTAATTAATAGAATATTGGGATAAATATTTACTTATAACTATTATTTAAAAAGCAAATACAAGTGGGGGTTTCTTAATTTTTGGTTCAAGAATTGACCAGTGAAGGCATTCTTGGTAAACCCCAAATCAACAATTCAAATGATTCTGCTTATGTTGAGCTTTCATTTTCTCTGAAGTTGATTGGTCTCTTGATTTTTTGTTGTTTGGACTTCACTTTAAGCAACCCCCATGTTTTGTATTTCTTCTTTTTAAATTTTTTTTTCTTAAATTTCTCTTCTTTGTAACTGTAATGGGCTTTATTTCTTCATCTGGGTTGTTCAAGAATTGCTTAAAGGAGAAGACTTTGAATTGATCTTAAAATGGGTGTGGCTAAAAATTTGATCTTTTTGAGGAAAAATCATGGGGTTTTTCTTAGAGTTTTATTCAGTTTATGGTTCATCTTTGGTGGGTTTTGTCCAGTAATGTGCCTCAGGCCTCTCAGGGAAAGATATCGATCGTGGGGCGATGAGGTTAGTATTCGGACTTATATTCTATTTGCTCTTCTTTGTTTTTTGCCTGCAAGTAGAAATTATTTTTTATTGGAATAAAATGTGCCCAAATAGTGGAATAAGTATTGCTCTTACTAGTTTAGATTGTAGCATAGCCACAGAGCTGATTAATTGATTGATCGTCGATTGTTGTTGTTGCTGTTGTTCTAAAACAGGATTGGTTAATGTTGTAAAAGTATCTTGCCGTGAAGTTTGCTACTTTAATACTGAATTGCATATTAAAAAATGAAGCTTTACTCATTTAGCTAACATAAAGTGCAAAATTTGTGTTAGCTAGCTGGTTAATTCTAGTCTTATGATCGTATTGTTTATGATTGGTTCTATTTCTTGTGTAGTTTTGCAGTGTTTAAAAATGTACTCGAAAGACTTTGCATGGTTTAATTTCTGCTGATATGTTAAATTGCTCTCTCCTTCTGTTAAGTAGCTTGAGCTATATGGTTAATGGAATTGATATCTTTGGCTCCCGGCGAGCAAGAAAAGTACTATTGGTTCTTCTTCGTACTGTCTTGACATTGGATATTTATAAAATGGGCCGTAGTGGAATGGAACAGATATTAGGGATTCATATAGTTACCCCAACTAGTTTGGGAGTAAGGCTAGTTTTTGTTGTTGTTGTTGGAATTCTTGATGGGAAAGTTCTGGCTTTGGTGCGTGGCACTGAGTTTCTGCCCCTAAGTTTAACCTTAGGCTTCTGATTGAAAAGAAAAAGGTTTAAGCTTAGGCTGAAACTCGAAAGGGTTTTGGTGAAAGCTGATTGATAGGAAAGAAGAAGAGACTGGTGCGGGTCTAAAGTGATCGGTGTTGTTGTTTATTGGATAAGCTAGCGATGACAAGCATATATGGGGGATGTAGCAGATGTAATGTGGTTAATGTTCATATGCTTCAAGTTTGAGTGGGTTGATTGATGGAGCAAATTTTTCACATTTCATTTTATTCTTGTTAAGTCTTAGCTAACTTGACCTTATGTCAGTCAAAGGCTGAGCTCTTTTATAACATTGATGGAACTTTATATGACATAGATTAAAAAAAAGGAAAAAAACCTGCGATAGAAAGGTGATACGTTTGACTAACCCGCACTTCTATTAGACTTTCTCTTTGAAGTCTCAACAGATGCCAATGTTCTTGTATGCTTTTCGCCCACAAAAAAAGAAAGAAGAAAAAAAAAAACTAGGTGAAATGTGAAAATTAGAACAAAGTTTTATGTGCTTGCCAGTTCGTGAATGATGCTATAAAAATCTGCTGTATGATGATTACTCCAATAAAAACATGAAAAGCCTGAGTAGTGTTTTGGAGAAACATCTGATGATAGAAATAATGCATATCTCTAGTATATGATAAAAAATTCTTCAACATATGTACCATTTAAAGGAAACATCATTCCTTCTTTCTTGCACATGTTTCATGTAAGCATCGACGGGCCTAAGCAAAACACATGTCTAGATGCAGCCTAGGTGCGGCAACCATAGGCTGGTGAGAGGAATTCAAGTTATTTGTCTTAATCTGCAGCTGATAGTTCTAGTCCTTCATACTCTTTGAATCTTACTAAATGTAAGTTTAGTATAAAAATGAGGAGATATGGGAGACAAAGTTATATGAGCTAAGAAAGAATAATCCGTCTTTATTTATCCATTCTTTTATATGGAACTTGCTCTTATGAGTATTACCTTGTCTAATTATATTGAGAAAATCCCTAATAAATTAGAATTTTCTCTGGAACTATTTCATGTATATGGCTACTGCCGAGATATCTGCCTCTCTAATCAACTCTTGACACCAATAAAGAGCTGGTGTTTACATAAAAAAAAATCAGGGATGATGAAATGACTAGATAAATTCAGTCAATAAGATATGTAATTACTAGATGGATAAACTCGGTCAATGGGATATGAAATTATTCTACTCAGTTATGACTTCTTGGAGCTCATTTATGAGTATGGAACTCTGGAAAGGCCTTCTTTTTGTTTCGGCCCAACCTTTAATCAGATCCTTATTGTTTGTTGCAGTGGCTTCTTGTTAGAAAGGATGAGAATGAATTGGGGCAATTTTCTGCTTGGAATATAACAGGAACTTATAGAGGTTTGTAAGTTGGTTGTAATTTGTAAATATGATATTTTAGTGCATTGCTCATATTACATACGAGTTTAACAGAATGCTTTACTGTTGTTCTACCTTTCAAAATAACGCCTTATTTGTTTTGTTAAGCCATCTATGCTAAGAACTTATGGCCAATTTGGTAAGTGATTGAGTGGAACTCATCAAACACAACATAAAGGAAAATCTCATGCTCAAATCAATTACTATAGCTCAGTTGCTGTTTCTGTCTTGAATGTAATAATACCTTCTTCTGGACATTTGAGCTGCAGGGTCTTGGAGATTCCTAGATTCAACAAATGGCTCTTCCAGGTTTCCTGATTTTAGGAAGTCTAATGGCAACTCGGTCCTTGAATTGATAAGTAATCCAACAAAAATAACTGGTGTACATTATGTTCAGGTAGTCCCGTCATCATTAAATAAGTGCATTTCTTTACAAATTATTGTGCTAACTTCCGTTGTTTCCACGTAAATACTTGTCTCTGACCTTTTAAAAAAATAAAGTTGTATACGTCATTGTGTCCCAATAGGTTTACTTAATTTTTAAGTAGATGTTTTGGTTAGTTTACTCACTCTTTCTATTAGAGCTTCTCTAATAAGTCATACCAGCTATCGTTTACTGTTGTTTACAACTTTCAAGAATTCAAATTCATTTAGCTGTACAAAATTTTGAACTTTGATGTGATGTTCTTTATCAAACTAACTAGTCAAGAATTTCTTTAATATTTTGTCCAACTACCACTAATATAGTACGTAAATCAACTTAAGATTTTATACTTTGCATCCATTCAAACACTGTCATATGACAAGGATTGTGCTGCTATTTTGCCGAAGAAGTCTTACACAGCAAAAAGAGGCAGCCGGTGCACAAGGCATCCCGTGTTCACGCAGGGTCCGGGGAAGGGACGTACCCCAAGAGGATGTGATGTAAATAACCTACCCTATTTGTGGTTTCTTCCACGACTCGAACCCGTGACCTATAGGTCACACAAAGACAACTTTACTGTTGCTCCAAGGCTCCCTTTCTTACACAACATCAGTGGTTTACCCAAAGTTCCCCACAACCACTTTGGTTTTCATCCCAGCAGTATTATGGAACAAATGTCTATTGCTACTATTAGTCTATAGCTTGTGGTGGTAGTGGTGTAATGGAATTGTTCTTCATCTTTTTATTTGTCCTAGCATTTCTATCATACCCTTAAATATGCTGTTTGTTGAATATGCAAACTTCTTCCTGCTAATCCCTTGACAAATTGTAACTTATCCAAAAATACCTGCGAATTTGTAAACCAGTGAATTATAGAGCTGTAAGCTCAACACCTTAGTAGGAATAGTTTGATGTGCTTACTGATTCTAGCTTTGCTTCGTTATTGTAATGTATTGCTATCCTTTGATGAGTTGTGCATAAGCAGCGAAACACGCGATTCTGAAAATTGATGTCCGATATGCTCTCTCTATTGCAGATTTACTAGTAAAAGTGATATTTAGCAGGGGTTTGATCTTGCTCAGATGATGTAACTTTTTATGCAGAAATTGCACATTTCTACGATTTAACTTCACGTTGTACACAACAGGGTGCAATAATTTTCCATGATGTTTTTGACAATGAACATGGAGTTGGTGGTGCACAAATCAGAGTAGAAGGTGTATATATATGGCCATTCAGACAACTTCGAATGGTAGCTTACAGGTACTAGTTGCTATTTGGTACCTAGTCTAGAACAAAATTGATGTAAAAATATGCTAAAGTAATTAAGTAACTCATGCCAAAACTGTACGATAGTTGTTTTCTAGCTTTGAAATGCAACCAGCTTTTATCCTGCTGAATGATTCCGATAAAAATTAGTATTTAACAAAACCAATGAAGAACTGTTATATGATACATAAGACAATGGATGGTCAGAACTGGTGTCTTTGCTGAAATTGAAGTAATTCATTCCAAAAATGTACAACAATTGTCGCCCAGGCCTTTGGTCTAGTGGTAAGAGTGCATCGCGTAAAGTGTGGGTTAGGCGGCGCACGTTAGGGGTTCGAGTCTTACTGCAGATAAAAGCCTGGTACTTAAGTGGGGAAGGGTAGAGAGGCGGGCCAAATATCCAACCGAGCTTCGAACCGTGCGCCACTAGCCCTCGGGTCTTTATCGGTTATAAAAAAAAGAGTGTACAACTTTTTCTAACTTTTATTGCTAGAGTCCTTTTATCATGCTTGAGGATTGCGATTAAAAGTTGTATTTACGAACTCAGATAAGAACTGTAATATGATACATGAGACAATGGATGGTTATGACTGGTGCATCTATGTTAAATTTGATTTGTATTATGTCTCGGACTGTCTAGAGAACATAATGGTATTCTATTCGGGTTCAAGCAATATGGCCTCAGGTTGGAACTATTAGCTTATATGAAATAAGGCCCGGGTATAACGTACTACTTTAAGAAAGACAGATAACAAGATAAAGCCTCATATATTACCTCTTCATTTTCCTAGGTTTAGTTCCACTTAAGGTGCTTTATAGTGCAAGAAACTATCAAGGCCATATGTCAAATTACCAAAATAGCAGTGTACGTACTTATAGTTGACTACTTCCTTGTACTTGCTAAGTTGAAAGCGGAGCTATTCTCAGTGCGAGAATAATAATCCTATCTGTTTTGATGCAGTTAGTAGCTGCGTATTAAGATATTTACTCACCTTTAGAGTGTCTAAATCTTGTGTTCTTCAGAAGATGGAATTTAAACTTTAGATATTGGTTCACACATCACATAACATGCTTGGAGATCCTATCTTAACATGCTTCATCAACTCACAGTCGTGCTTCTAATTTGCAGTGGCAAAGATGGTGAGTTTGGGCAGGAAGATGATTATCTATTGTCGAATCCATATCACTTGGTATTAATTACAACAATATGTCATTTGTCCTCAGCATGGATTATTGAAAAGAGTTTTGACATGTCACCTTATGATCATCAATAACATTGAGTTCTGCTGCTGCTAGAATCGGTTGAAGTACTTTAATTTTCTTCAAATGTGTCACATATTTATATGCTTTATGTTTGAAGAACCATGCTTGAATTCCATTGAGAATTTGGCGTGCTTTGAACTTTATATGATATTCTGGTAATGGCACAACAAATTCAGAAGTTTTTTTCTTCTACTTCTTTAGAGCTCCTTTTGTCTACTATATTTTTCTCTTTCTAAAGAAAATTGCAGGGTATATCTCTTTATTAACATTTGAAATTTTAGCACATATCTGGATAGCCATAAGTAGAATTCTCTTTCAAAAGCGGGGTAATGAGATGGAACTTCTAATACTATTCATATCCAGCAGATGGTTTTCCTTTCCCCGTATCCTTTGCTTTTTATTTCTCTTTTTGGTTTTTTAAAAATGTTTTTGGATGTTCCATTCTTCCAGTGACAGTAATCTGAGTTTTTAGCTGTTAAGAAGATTTTTGTCATTGAAAATGACTTGCTTCATCGATTATCTTTGTTGACAGCTTGGAGTTTTCTCATCCCAGATCTTCCAGGAGTCTTCTCGAGATAAGATTTGGAAAAAGAAACACTGTAATAATGTTTACTCAACGTCGATCCGGTTTTTAATGTTTTAACTTCTCGCTTAAGCTATGTATCTTTTTGTTTCTGCAGCACCGTTTTATGAGATGGAGAAACATTGTAATATTGAAATTGCTGCACAAATTGCTCGTGTCTCATCCTCCACTAATGGTACTTCGGGTTTTCTTGTTTACCTTTCACCTTTGATATGATACAAGATCCTTGATCATACCTTATCCATAAGCTTGTGCAGAATATCAGGAAGAACTGATTTATCTTTTTTTTGTCAGATGGTGCTCGTGATCATTATCACCTAGAAGGATTGATAGAGAGCCCTTCAGTGGATGCTGACGGAGACTGTTTCTCACCAATGCTATTGAATGCTACCTCTGTCAATATAGAGGTTTATTACAACAAAGCAGTGAACTATACATTGATGGTCACATTTGTATCCTAAAGCACTTCTCTTTTTTACTCCCTCTGTCCCAATTTATGTGACGGTGTTTGACTCGGCACGGAGTTTAAGAAAGAAAGATAGATTTTTTAAACTTGTGGTTTAAAACAAGCCATAGATCTTTGTGTTGCTATAAATCATCTAGTTAATTGTAAAGTTGGAATTTTGAAGCTAAATTGTTTCTAAATAAAGAAGTATAACATTCTTTACTTAAAAGAAAAGTATGACAAAGAGGGATTATTAGTATCATTTTTGCTATAAACTGCACTTGTCTGGATTCCTTAACTGCCTAATCCACCAGATATCTTTTCTGCAAGTGCTCCTTCTTATTCGACAAATGGAACATAGCAACACTCAATCAGTAAGACTACCACCATCCATCTCTCTCTCCCTCTCTCCCTCCCTCTCTCTCTCTCTCTCTCTCTCTCTCTCTCTCTCTCTCTCTCTCTCTCAATCAATCAATCAATGATATGTGATATTTTGTTTTTCTAGGGAGCTGCCAAAGTTTCAATTCTGATGATTGGACAACAGGCTATCATGGATGCTTATCTTTGTCTTTTGCATCTGACCGCTGGAATACTTGTTGGTAAGTTTGATCAGTAGTTGTTGTCTTGGTCATTCTAACTGGTACTAATACAGTCACAAAGTTCTGTGTAGCTATTCATTCCTTGTGAGCAGAGGCGGATCCAAGATTTAAGCTTTATGGTTTCAACCTCTAAGATTCTTAGTATAAACCCATTGTATTTCTAAAGTTATGGGTTCGTATCTACCATTTGTTGCAGTTCTCATGAATGTTTACACATAAATATATACTATGCGTTGAAAGTGCCGGGTGCAGATGAACCCGGAACCGATACTCTGCATCCGCCTCTAGTGATCAGGCGTTCTGCGGTCAGAATGCAAGTCATACCTATGTCATATTCTTCTGCGTTATTTGCCACTTTGAAAGCAGCACTCCGCAGAATGCAAGTCATACCTATGTCATATTCTTCTGCGTTATTTGCCACTTTGAAAGCAGCACTGTTAAAAGTTTATGTAGATGGTTCTTCAAATGATTGACATTCTTAACGTGTTCATTCTTTTCTCATAACAAACTTATGTTGTTGGATATTGTCAATGAAGCCCTACCCTTGACTCTCAAGTATCACTTTTATATAGTTTTTCTTCATAGAAGTCTCTCCAAACTTATATCCAATTCTTGCTCTGTTAATTAAGTCTTTATAAGTATAAGCTGGTCACTGATTTCTTATGGAACTGTGTACCGCTCCCTTTAATTCTTTTGCAGAATCCCTTTTCAATGCTTTTGCAACTGCTGCATTCTTCAAGTTTGTTGTCTTCTCGATATTTGAGATGAGATATCTTCTTGCTATATGGAAAGCGAATAGGCCAATGAATAGTGGAGAGGGTTGGGAAGCAATGAGGCGTGAACTGTCAGTACTTTACAGCCGTTTCTGTAAGTATCTTTTACTTAATGTGGACTTGTATAAAATAGATGACAGAATCAGCAACTGGAGATTTGTTTGATACACATACCTTTGTTATCAATATGCATGACTGCAATTGAAAGGGTAGTTAGATGTTAAAATCAAATAACATATCTGGTTTTACCAGCATTTTACGTCTTTCTTTGTCCAACTTGCTGATAGACAGGCTAATGAATTAACCACTTTCTTATTCTATCACTTTTCCCCAATTTTTTTTTTGTGAGCCAACGAACTTTGACCAAGTACAAGAGAAAGATTTCCTAAAGGAACGTTGAAGCATTTGCTTCGGGTCTTTCCAGTCTCCCTCTCCTCTCAAAGTTGGGCTACTTGAGTTACATGTGCAGTTGGTCATAAACAATCTGCTCGCTTTTTACTTCTCCTTTTCCTTTGTTTTTTCCTCTTTTATAAGAACCTTTTTTATTATTTTCTAAATCTTTTGCAGATGGGATCCTTTTAGGTGGTATATTGGTCATGTACGAATTTCACAAGCTTCTACGCCCTATTCTTCTCCTTTTACACTCTTTTTGGATACCTCAAATTGTAACTAATGTTATTCGTGACTCGAGAAAACCGTTGCACCCTCATTACATCCTGGGAATGAGTATAACTCGTCTGGCAATCCCATTATATGTCTTTGGCTGTCCTCACAATTTCATGCGTATAGAGCCTGACAAGAATTGGTGCATTTGCTTGGGAGTTTTTATGGCATTGCAGGCGGCAATTCTTCTTCTGCAGCATTATCTTGGATCTCGCTGGTTCATTCCACGTCAGGTTTGATACTATTCCGTCAGTTGAATCTCTCGAAAGGATTAATTGTTGAAAGCAGGAAAAACTTAAAATAATTCATTCTGCCCTTTTACCTATCTTTTGTAAGCTTTATTGTTGTGTTGCAGATTTTACCCGAGAAATATAACTATTACAGAAGGTTTGATCAGGGTGCCAATAGTGCCGCTGATTGTGTTATTTGTATGGCTGCTATTGATCTTACTCAACGTTCAAATAATTGCATGGTAATATATATAGTCATGATAAAATTTTCTCGCCTAATTTAGAGTTCCTATTAGAATGTGATTTTAACTACAAAATTTCTCGATATTCAGGTGACACCTTGTGATCATTTCTTTCATTCCGGTTGTTTGCAAAGATGGATGGACATAAAGATGGAGTGTCCAACATGTCGACGTCCTCTTCCACCAGCCTGAATAGATGTTATTTCTTGAATTCATATTGATATAGAGCAACAGACATTGCTCAACCTGTTTAAAAAGGTAAATGGCCTTGCATGAAATTATATTTGAACAACAAACGATGACTAGATCTTTGTGTTTTGCTAGCTCTTAGGGACACTGTCGGTTTAATAAATTCAGCAGTCATTGTGAATGGAGTTTTAAAAATGTTGTAGTTAAAATGTTGTATGCTTGTAATTATTTTCGTGTAAATAGATATCTGAAGGTCCTTTCTTTTCTATAACCGAAAAGGAAAAAATATGTTGATGTGTTGACAAAGTTTTGTCTTTTAATTTTAGGTTGGCCGACTGAGAGCATACTTAAGAAGTATGCTAACACAGATTCACCAGATTGCTGTGCAGATGACCTGTAATGTACATTAGTAATGTAATATCTTGTTCAAGTTATAACTGCCTATTCTTTTCTTGTATTACACCACAAACAGATTTCTTTGAGAAATACATTTACTTGAGTCTAGGGCAAATTATGTGGGAAAATGTGTAGTTATTTCCAAGTTGTGAATTGGATGACAGAAAGTTGATATCTTTGGCTTGGGAGCCAGAAGATCAGTGTCCTATTTTCAAGATGTAAATTACAGGTACATAACAAATATATTTGTTTTTCAAGGACAAGTGATGTGTATATTAATGCAGAATTCTTGCAATCGAATTAAACCACATGCTTTACCACTTGTGCTGGCCCCTGTCAATTCCTTTGAGTTTTATACTTGCACAACAAAAGAAATTTCTAATGCCTAATGAGTCGACCAATTCCTTTACCCTGCAGGCTGCATCCCATTTTCTTTCACTATTCCCACTTGGGTCCCCGGCTTTGAGTTTTTTCAATACTTCCATGTTGGGATAAGTTACCAGTTCGAATTTTATATAAATTTATATTTTACGTAAAGTTATTAGAGTATGATTAAACCTTTGGAACCTAAAAGAAACTTGGGCATTTATTACTTGGATCGAATTTGTAATTTATTTACATACTCGAATAAATAGAAATGTGTAGACTTAAGTATCCTAAAAGAGGTTTGATCGGGAAAAAACTTAAAATCAAGGGCAGGTTTGTCTTATAAAACTTTCTCATGGTATGACCAATAAAAGTATTGTTCTTTCATATTGCATTAGGTATGAAATAATACATGACTTGATGTATAACTTATAAAAGGACTAACTTGCAGAAATTAATAATGAATACCCAACACTAGATAATTAAATACAAAATTTTATACCATGATTATTTCTTCTAATACATCATATCAAATGTTTCCTTAATGTATAAAAAAGAAACAAATACATACATATATATATACACACACAGAGAATCTGTTCTTTAGGCTCGTACCACTATATCCTTGAGTTCTAAGGAGACAGGAAACCAAGTCTGGTGGATGAATCATGGCATGGCCATTACACCAGAGCGTTATTAACAGCACTCATCGCCTTCAGGCCATGGAACCGTGTTTGTTCATGAAGCAGCATCGCCAATTCAACCATATATATCTCCAACCATTTAAAAAAAAAAGAAAAAAAATTACACATATATCACAAAACCAACCATATTTCCTTAGCCATCTTATATAATTTGTTGATGAAGCAGCATTGCCAATTCAACCAACGATAGGCCCTGGATGTATAGAGATGAAGGTAGCGAGGAGCAGAGTGATGAACAAAAGCCAACAATCATATTTCATCTCTACAGTCTGCAGAGATGTAAGTTAAAGTCACCTACCCACCACTAGAGAATTTGTCCAAGAAATAGGCATGGAAGAACAATAATTGGTCGACATGGTATTAGGTCTCATAGTTTCCAGAAGGTGAAAATCCATATCCTCAGCTACAGATTCAGCTACCTCACAATTCCTTTCAAAGAATTTCACCACTTGTCTCATGGTTGGCCTGGCTTTGGGGTCTAGGCTTGAGCATATCATGCCTAATTGCAATACCCTTAACGCTTCCTCTTCATTAAATCCTTGATTACTCCTTAATTGATTATTAAAGGCATTACTCAATTCGCCCCGTTTCATTAGTTCCCACAGCCAATCCACTAAAGGGGGCTTGCCTTCCTCTATTGGCCTCCTTCCACACATCACCTCCAATATTAGAACTCCATAACTGAAGACATCAGTTTGCGTGGAGGCACGGCTTGTCTTGGCAAACTCTGGCGCCAGGTAACCAACTGTGCCAACAACTCGAGTCTCGTTAGCCACTTGACCGTGATCATGCATTCTTGCTAGACCAAAATCACCAATTCTTGCATGCATTTCCTTGTCAAGTAAAACATTGCTAGCCTTAATGTCTCTATGCAACACTTTTGCCTCCCACTCTTCATGTAAGTATAGAACCCCTGATGCCACATCTTTCAAAATATTAATTCTGTCTTCAAAACTCAACATGTTTCCCTTATCACATTCAAACAGCTTTTTATCTAAGCTCCCGTTTTCCATATAATCATAAACCACAATCAGGCTGCCTCCACCTTTCTTGCACCAGCCTCTTAATGCCACCAAATTTCTGTGCTTTAGCCTACCAAGACTTGAAATCTCAGTCAAGAATTGCCTTTCCCCTTCACTGTTGTCATGAGACATGCGCTTTACTGCAACCTCTGAACCCCCAGCCAAAACCCCTTTATAAACCTTCCCATTACCTCCAACTCCAATCACATTTTCATCAGCAAAACCCTTTGTTGCAGCATCAATTTCTTGATAAGTAATCCTATGTGGCCAATATTCCAATTCCCAATCTTCCGTACCCTCTTTTTCCCTTTTTATTCTCCTATTTCTCTTAATTAGAAACAATGAAGCTACAGAAGTGACCATAACAAGAAAGAAGAGTGATATTGTCATACCTACAATAAATCCCTTCGATCGATAGACTAGATCTTTAGGAAGCTCAAATGAAGGCAAACCATGTGTGATCAAAGCATCACTAATCGAAAAATTCGAGTTACTAAAACTCCAAGCTAAAATCTTGTGACCTTGAGCAAGCATTCCAGTGGATGCTGTGAAACCCACATACATCTCATCCTTGAAAACTTGAGAAAGATTCATAGGAAAATCCAACAAAGGTTGCTTAGGCCTTTTCATACCAACTGGTGCCATAGTAACATTAATGTGGAAATCTGCATAGTCAATCCAAACTTGGTAGTTTTTTCCATTATTCAACTTTAAAGTTTCGAAAGACTCTTCATTTAGGCTACCATTATCATTATACTTATTATACATATCAGGCCAATAGCCTGCTTCATGAGCAAACACTGATTCAAGAGAATTGACATCAATTCCAACATGGTTGTTATTTATGTCGTCGAATTCAAGATTCTTGAAAACATCAAACTCAACCCCAAAGACATGGTTATCAGGATTCCCATTATTTGTGAAGTTCAAGAAACCTAAATTCTGTGAAGAAGAACTCGACCCCCTGTAAATACCTGTGTGTGGCACAAATAAGAAAACTATGCCATGTCCTGGCAGCCTGTCCCTATAAGGTGCCATAGCAAAAATGAAAGATGTTGAAAAGGGAAGAACTTGGGATGAATTGGGTGCTTTTGTGACAATTTTTGAAGGGTGTAGAGCTCTACCATCTGAAAAGGAAGTCGCATCAAGGGTAAGGCTAAGTATTCCAGATTCAATATTAACATCCCCATATGCTGACATATCTGATGGTTTAAAGCCATTGAAGACAAAATCAATAGCTGAAGCTGATTGAATACTAGAAAGTATGGTTATTAGCAGGTAGAGAAGAAGAGTTTTTAGGTGTTGCTTCATTCTTAGAAAGAAGCACATGTAACTCTCATGCAAGAAAAAACATATGGGAAGCAGATAGTTACATTGAAAAAGGGGAATATAAAAGTACTTGGTCAACGAAAAAATAACCATTTAAACTAAAAATAGCTATATTATATATGTATAATGTGTATACAGTAAATAAACAATATATAAGATATGTATATTGGTTAGAAAAAGTACACTGAATCCAACCGGCATCTGTATAAAGATCCCAAGATTTTTCAGGATAATGGAAATATCATAAAAAGGAATGAATTCTTGATGACTGTTTCAACCAAAAGAAAATTTTAATGATCTGTGTCTAAAGTCAAGGAACTAAGAAAATGACAATAAAGAAATGCTGCAACATGCAAATGTGAAGATAAATAGGAAAAAACAGTGGGATATTTTTATGAGTGGTACTTAACTAATGATATATTTTGTGAATTTTCAAAATTAGCACCGAACCAAAAAAAAATGCATAAAAATGAGGGGTATATGAGCACTATAAATCACTATTTAAATTTTAAGATGGATAGACAGATTTAAAAAGTGGTAAGCAGTGAGTTGATTTTTTTAAACAATTTGTGTATATATTTTGTATTGAAAATTGTTTTTATATATTATGATCAGTTTGTACATTCTGTTATATAAAGGTAGAATTTAGGTATATTCTAATTGCAATTTCAGTTTACGTCCTTCAAAAATAATAGTGAGGAGGTGGAGAAAGTAAAATGGCGGCTGCCAGCTTGAAGAAAAGAAAAGTCTACGCAAAAAGTTTGACTCCTTCTTTGGGCGAAAAAGTAAGCATATATTTTTTTCCTTTTTTTGGTCATGTAGATTCATTTAAATAAACAAAAAGCAAAATAATTGGATACAAGGAAAAAAAGAAATTGAATAGGAAAATATTCCAGCATAAGCTGCAAAATGCACAAGTTGTACTGAAAAAAGGGTGGAGAACTGGAGATATTGTAAAAAGTAGGACAGCTAGATAAATGGAATTAAAGCAAGAAAGAGCCCAAAAAAAATTGCTAAACAGCCCTACAGGCTACATAGTCATTACACTAATACAATTTTCCCATTTATCTCAGTTATATCAAGATAAATTTATACCGTCAGTCAAATACAATATAAATTTAATCACACACTTAATCATGAATATTTCACCTTATTCAATCAAACTTAGAATTATTTTATCCCATCTCCCGTTCAGGAACTGGGAACAATTTAATCCACGTATTAAACGACCCCTAAGTGCATACTAAAGCTTCATGTTAAAGCTTAGATCTTTTTGGCCAATGCAGTGTATTACCACTAAAATCGAACAGATCGTGCAAAAAGTTAGGGATTCTAACACAGCATTCTGATGCAAACCCCAAAATAGCACAGAGGCGTCAATAAGCAAGCAGAGGCATAATAAAATTTAATGACTAACTTCAACATACCAGTCTTCACAGTGAAATTCTCCAAAAATACATAAATGTCAAATCAAGCACCATTAAAAATGTTTTCCCAGTACCTTGATGGAGTAAAGCTAGAGCTCGGAAGAACCTAAATCGAAACCCTAATTTCTCTTTTCAAAAAGTTGTCAAAGCTTTCACAAATCGAACTTGAATTTAGTCTAAAGACAAAATTAGTGCAAAATCATAAAGGAACGACGGGTTGTATCACAGAAGACCATACTCTATTTTTTTTTTTGCACCAAATTATTTGGTGCAAGAAATAGAACATTCTTACTTCCACTGGTACTCCATTTCAGAATAGTTAATATTGCCTCAACTTTAGTGCAATACTATTCATTACTCTATATTTGGTTTAATATTATTTTATTCATTTTTATTTTTTATTTTTGAACTTTTAATTTATCAAATATTGTGTATATAATTAACTTTTATATTAAGATCTTTATAATTTTAATTTTATATCCTATTTTTGTATATATTATATTTATATAACATTATAAGTTAATTTTATTATTATTATAATTTTATAAAAAAAATATAACCATTATTTTAAAATAACAATACATACAATAAAAATATATTATAATTAAAGTACATAAAAGGAGGATACATTAAAATTGATTATATAAGTGGTGAATGTGAATTATATATAATGAATATGGAAAAAAGAAAAAAGATAGTATTAGTTTGAAGGAAATAAAAAATGAAAAGTAAATAGAAGATAATAATATAATATAGAAGAGAGAGAAAATTTGGTGTAAAAAATAGTGTAATGGTTGGAGTAGATTTGATGTTGCACCATTTTAGAGTGAAAAATAGTGGAAAAAATAGAGTGATGAATGGAGATGGCCGAAGAAGTTAAGATTTACGTATTTTTTGGATGGTTGTTATTGTTACCCCAGATACAATATTTTTTTTGATTATCATATAAAACTGATTGTACCGTATTGTTAAATTTATCGTTCCGAAACAATAAAAAGCCTCATTTTATGAAACAACTAAATCGGTATGGTGGGATTGTTCCATATTTTTCTTTTCCAATTACGCCCACACGAATTATTCTATATTTTAATTTTACCCTTTACCCTATTATTTATATTATACTTCACCCAACTAGGTACTTTTCTCCATCCTTTTTTATATTATTTATATATTTTTGGTTAGTTTTCCCTTTTTTTTTTTTTTTTTTTTTTTTTTTTTTTTTTTTTTTATCTTCCACGTTGGTGTTTGTAATTTTTGCTACCGATTCCGAAGAAGGGGTATGAAATAAATCAAATAAGGCTCAAAGGGTTAACGAAGGATAAGGTATTTAGATAGCAGAATAAAATGCCTCCATCATTCCAAT
>MU683844.1:7380-38358 GCA_026770625.1 Nicotiana glauca
AAAACAATCTACAAATGACTAGTAGAATTTCAACACCATAAAGGAAATAGATCCATCTTTAAACAAAAAATAGTGCTATTGACAGCGACAAGCTTTTAACACCAAAATAGCAGACAAGATCTCATTTCAACTGAAAATAAACATATCAATAAGGCACCTATTCAGACCTAAAACCCTATTTCATAATATCCTTTTTTTTTATTTTGCACCGGGTGTCCGAGTCTCTTCGAGCCCCGACTAATCCGGGGGTGCACAGGCCCTTGGCAAGGAGTTTCCCGCAAGTGCACCACGGTTAATTCAGGTTTTACCCAGTCCGATAGCCCTCAGAAATTGTTTGCACCCAGTGGGTTTCGAACTTGAGACCTTGAAAGGGAGCAAACCCCAAGGCTCAAGTCAATTGCCACCAGGCCAACCCCTGAGGGTTCCTATTTCATAATATCCTTACCGCATGAAAAGCCTTCTTAATCTCATCTCGACTAGCATCTCTAGATACACCAAGAATTTCATAGTAATCTCGTTCTGCAGAATAACAAGCTCCTGAAAAGTGAAAGGATGCAATTGGTACATACGATAGAGCAATCAATAAGCTGAAACACACAAATCAAAAGTAACTATCTATAGATATTGGAGGAATACCGGTGGAATGGATAAAATGCTTCGATGGCGGAAATCTCCTAGTCGAAGAACTATTAGGTTTACCAATAAAACTGCAACTGTACAAAGCTGATATACAAAGCAAAGTCAAACATAACATTATGGATTGGGTTTTCAACTGGCTGAACATAGTGCATGTTAGAGTAATAACATCTTGTGTCAAGTTCCGGTGTTTCAACATACATTCAGCATATGCATGAACAGAGAGTTTTCAGTAACAACTATATTTAGCATTTACATATTCAACTCCAATTCAAATAAATCTGATGTTGTCAGCTAGTATTAGGTCGGGGGAGGGGGGGAGGTACCAATAAAATATGCAACATATACTTTGCAGTAGAATGGTTATACTTATACTGGGATACTTGGGAGCCCAAGGATATGACCTAGTAGTCAATGAAGTGGGAGGAAAACCACGAGGTCTCAGGTTCAAATCTTAGCGGAGGCACAAAACACTAGGTGATTTCTTCCCATTTGCTAAATCTTGATCGGCAGAGTTACCAGTACGCGTACTGGTGAGAGGTAGCAAGTACACATTGAAATAATCGAGGTGTGTGAAAGCAAGCCCGGGATAGGGAAAGAACATAGATGCGATGATTACATCATAAAACAGAGAAAGGACTATTGCCTATTGCAGTAATATGGTTTTATCCCTAGCATGGAATTGTGATATGAAGAACTAGACATAAGACTCATTTTTTATCTCCTGCTAATTATCTTCCATTGAATTAGGATATCATTGCAATGTACCTCACCAGCCCTGAACACTTAGTAAACCTTACTTTATTGAGGGGCGAAAAACTTAACTACTTAAATCATTGCTCTTCATCTTTAAAGTTCCTCTAATCTAGTTGCGCAGCATGGTTGTTCTAAATATGCTCCCTTCAGAGTTCAGATTCATGATATTGAAAGTTTGACCTTTATAAATATAATATAAATATTACTTGTCTAAATAGAATCACAATGCGCTGACTTCTAATTCTTATGGGACTTTCACCTTTTCGATTCTCAAGTAGATTGACTGACTTGTGCTATCTTTATAAAAATTATAAATTTAATAATTTCAAATCAAATAAACTACACATAACACATAGTATAAAACAAGAGGACGATGCAAAGAAAAATTTAAGTTGTAAATATTATTGAAGTGTGTGACTATCTCATCTAAAATCGTACATTGTTCGAAAGAGTGCACTTTTATTTATTTTTTATAAGGATAAAGAGTGCACTTTTATTTACTTAATTATCTCTTCAACACACTCCTTCACATGTGGGCTTGATTTTTTTTCATGAGCCAAGCACATGGAAGTTCTTTCTCAATAATGGAAAATTCTGTGCAACTTATTTGGAATTCAATCAACAATGCCGAAAATAGTGAAAGGTGTGATACATAATTGGACATACAGGAGGAGAAGAAGGAAAGGCAGACATGGGATGCGGCACCCCTATCACTCATGTGGGTACTTTGAAGGGAAAAGAAGAAGAGAGCTTTTGGGTGTGCGTGTATGTGTATGGGGGGGAAGGGGGGAGGGGACATGACTTAGTACAGTTTACGCCTTGTCTTTCATTTTTTATTTTTTATTTTGCTTAAACTTTTGGAGCACCCACAAAGTCCTTGAGGGCATAGATGATTGGCTTTCTATTATAGAGAACCATACTGTTGTCTTTTGTTATACTTCTTGTATTCGGGAATTTCTCCCAGGACATCAATAAAATATGCATTCATCAAAACAAAAAACAAAAAATAGAGTGACCTGGAATCAGCACCATCAAGAAAATATAGTTTAAGTTCATGTAATGTTTCACACCATAATCAATTCCAAATTAACCTAACTAACAACTAAGGCACAAAGTTGAGCTCAATTCATGAAAAGTAGCTCATGACGAAGAATCCTTAAAATTGCAAAGTTTGATGTATAGAAAAGAGTTCAATCTTCACATGTTACAGTTAAAGGTAAGCCTCTTACAGCGACTTTGAAGTAACGTGGGTAGATATTCTGAAACATGTGCACGCACGTTTCCTTTATCAATCATCGAATCTGCACAAACTGTGCGCCATGACTGGAAATGAAGAAAAGCGTTTAGCCACAATATTACCACTTCTTTAAAATACCGAACAATGTTGCTGTAGTTTTCAGAAATATTACCGCAGCAATTCGCATGATAGATTTTGGGGAAACCCCTGTCCACCTCAGTCTGCCCATTTTGAGCTGGAGGCGACTTCCAAGGCCACAAAAGTAAAATTCCCCGACTGAAATAACATGGATTCCATCATTGCATAAAATAGCAATGAATTACTACAGTCGTTTTAGTTTGTTATGTAAGGATTTAGCTTTTTCAGCGGGAAATGCAAAAACTACAACACCATTTAACACAAACATTTTCTTCCAATAACTTTCTTAAGCAGAAAAAATAGCATTATTTTTTGGGGCAGCTCTGTTGCAAATGCCAATACAATAACATATATGTAAGAAAAAAACAAACACTTCAAGTCAATTTGGTGCACTGCCAATTCGAATAAACCAGTAACTTTACAAATTCCACTTTTTCTCACATATTAGCAAAAATGTTTTTTTTCTCATAAATTCCACCACTTCCGCCGTATGTAAATCATCAGTTCCACTTGGACATTCATAAGCTTCAGTCTAAGAAAATTTTATGAATTAAACAAATGGGTGAACTTCCTTTCTAAAAACAAACCACAAAGTAAAAACTTTAAAAGATAAAAGAAAGAAATTAGGCTTACTTGGAAGAAACTGGAAAGACTAGGATTGAGGAAAGAATCAGCAACTGAAATTCCAGACCCACTGCCGTTTAATTATTTGTTCGATGTTGAAAATCTATCGTTCTCAGTAGGCTTTTTCTTTTTGGTCACGCAAATACTCTCTAAATTGGCTGCGTCTAATTGTCCAGGGAGCGGCTTTAGTTGGGTTTGAGTTTAATTATACTTTCTTCCCATAAGATACCATCTTTACGGATATGACCCCTCGATAGTTTCAAATTATGCAATTCTCTTCTGCTTTCAAACTTCGTCTAAAAATGTTATTGTACTAGTACTATTTCCTTTTATAATTTGATTAACTAACTAATAAGTGAAAGTTTCTTGACGAATAGTATTTTTAAGAATATCTATTTTTAATATTTTGCTTTAGACGAAGAACATTGGTGAGCATGTTGTGGCTTCAATAGATCATCTTTATTGTACTACAAATGGTAATATTCGAACGGTACTAATCGCAATCTTGGATTGGATAATGATCAAACATAGGAATTCCACAAGCATTTTAATGTTTCAATGTTTTTTCTTTTTCTCATTCATCTTCTTCTCTCATACATTCTATCATAGCATTTTTTTCAAAATTTATTCATTTTTTAAATTTCTTGCAAAGGCTATTCGTTTCGTCTAATTTATCTCTAGTCTAAGCTTTCAATTGTGTAAGTTTTTTCTCCAATTAATTTTTATGTTGTACTTATTTGTGGGTAAATTTTCGCTAGATTCTTATATGTGTGTCTACATGCATATCTTGAAATAGATACTCCATTGGCATTTTCTTAGTATTGTCTTTTGGTATAAACTAATTACTGCAACATTAGTTCGTCTTCAAGAAAATTTGAAGCATCAAATTTTTTTACGGACCATTGGTATGTGTTAAATTCTGATATTTAAATGGCTATAAGTCACCGATAATTGCTAGTTAAATTAGTGTATGTACACATGAATCTCAAGATTTAAATTATCATGCCCCTTTTCCTCATCCCCTAGATCCCCTCGACTTAGTCAATAATGAGATATAAACCGACAAATTCAAAAAACCATTAAATTATTATGGGTGCAAAAGAAATGGACATAGATACAAACTCTAATCAACAATCTTCATATGATGAGGTGCTGGGAAATGCAACAATAAAGTCATACAAGAAAAGAGTTTAGCTTTCTCCCATACCACATAAAGGCAAAGCTCTTGTGGTCTTTACTAAGGAGGAGGATAATATGCTCGCAGTTTCTTACTGATAGACTATATAATCAATAAATTTCTTAAGGCAAGACTGCAATTGAAAAAATTAAGACTCAATTCGTCAAAGCTATTACTGACAAAGGCAATGTAAAACATACTAGTAAAAGATCTCAAACATATTTTTATTAACTAAGAGGATTAAAATACCATCTATTCCAAATTATTCACTTTGAACAGGAGAACAATGTGAAAATCATGAAGTGGACCAGAAACTGAAATCTAAAACTGAGACCTCTAGCATTTGTTAGATCAACCTATCTGATTTACCCTGACACTATTATGAATGAAATGTTTTAGGTAGGGTTTTTGGTCCCAAGGGAACCATTATCTTGATGGATAAGGTTATCATAGGAAAACAAGACTTACAACTACCAAGGCTAAGGTTGAAATTGACTTAGAAAAGCCCATACTCTCTGAGGTTTTTATTGAAACCTGAAACTTGAAAGGTAATTTGAAAACTTGAGCAAAAAATATAGTATGAAGTTCATAGAAGCTATGGGTGCACCAAAATTGTGTAGAACCTGGTTCTCTATTAGTTACCATAGTAAACAATAGTACATAAAGAACGCACAATATTTACGTGGAAAACTCCCAGCTCATGGGATCAAAAACCACGACCTACTCAGTAGGATTTCAACTTCACTAACTGAGCAAACTTTAGATTACAACCTATTGCAATTTAGGAATTAAACTCTTAATCTCCCACCTCTTACAATACCTATATTTAAGCTCTTTGTAATAATTTATTATAAAGTTACACACTTTACTAACTCTAGTCAAACAACCAAAAATATTGATGTTTTAAATGGTGTCCTACTAAATGCTTCTAAAAAAGCTACGTAGGAATTACAAGTAAATAACATGAGACAAAGACACAACAATACTAAAGGAGACAAGACATATTCAATACTGGGATATAGTCCTTTGTTTTGTTGCTACTTTGTTCTTCAATGCACCTGAGAAAAATAGAGGCGGTTGTACACTTGAGAGAATGTATATTTTGTAATTGCAAGTGTTAGGTCAAAATCTTGTAACATGTTGTATATATATGAGGCATCATAAGAATAGTTAGGGTATTTCCGGTCTCTAGAAAATTGCAGTTGTGTTGTTGTACTGTTGCAAGTACGGTGTAGCAGCTTTAACATTTGTAGAATTGACTTAAGCGACTACCTAGGTACTTTCCCTATGCAGTTCCCTTGTCTATTTTCCTTGAGAATAAATCCAGACAATATGGTATATTTCAGTGAGCACAAGGGATCTAATTGTATCTGGTTCCTTATCTGGTTCTTCATGAAATTTGAGAAATCATCAAAATTAAACTCAAATAACTTATCAATTTTCCCTTTTAGATGATGAAAAACTTAGAATTGATATTCCATTTTAAGAACCAGATTTCTACATGTTCCCCCAACGAATCAGACACTTTCCCCCTTATATCCAGTTTTCTTCCCTCCAATTATCTTCTATCTTTTGGCACATTAAAAGAGCTAGATATGCATATTCAAAAAGAAGTTCAGCAATATTAACCCATTCCACTTATATGCACACAATACAATTTAAATGGAGCACAAAAATATAACATTGTAAAAAATAGACAGACATGTTCATTAATTATAAAAGAAAAAGAAAACATAGGAGTAGCAGTACCATAGTCACAAAAATATT
This sequence comes from Nicotiana glauca, assembly GCA_026770625.1. Classification (NCBI taxonomy): domain Eukaryota; kingdom Viridiplantae; phylum Streptophyta; class Magnoliopsida; order Solanales; family Solanaceae; genus Nicotiana; species Nicotiana glauca. Next base: position 13,716 of record MU683844.1, read on the forward strand.
AAAAATAAAAAAATTAAAGTACCATAGTCAATAATTAGAGTCAACACAAGGACATAATTAGGAGAGAACTAGGAAGGGGTGCAAAACAAGGGGCATTAGATGGAAAACAGGAAGGATTAGGGAGCAAGAGCCTTGACGAGACTATCCATTAAGGCATTAGCAGCCCTTTGATCATTAATCAACTGCTCCTTTAGGTTCTCCACTTGTTTTCTCAACTCGGCATTCTCAGACTTTAAACGGAAAACCTCTTTATAATGAGCATTCCTGGAACCAGGTCCCTTACTGGCATGAGTAAGCTTAGACTCTAGAATGGCATTTTGTGCTTTTAGATGCTTAATTTCTTCATTGGCAGCCTCCTAGGCATCGATCAACTGAGAGATAATGGATTTGATTCCTACTCCTCCCTTTTTTACTACACACTCACACTCTTCCAGAGTATTCATGGTGACCATTTGCTTTCTAGTCCCCACGAATGCTTTTCCCAAAGGAACTTTAAAGCGTTCAAAGACTTCAGTGAGGAGAAAGCCATAAGGGAAACCATGATTACCATCCTTGAAATCTGTCACCTTCAGCATATGTTCAATCATAATCCCAGGCAGAGTTATGGAAGAGGAAGAATTCAGTGCTTCCAGAAGAACCAGGTCCGCAATTGTGGCAATAGACCTCCTCTTAGATTTAGGCAGCAACACCTTGTTCACCAACTCAAACAGTAATTGGTATATGAGAGAAATGCCTTCCTGTTTACTGTTTCCCCCATACGAACAACTTGCTTCTTGATGATCAACTTCTTAAACATACTTCAGCCCAACAGTAGGTACCTCAAGAATCTCACCCAACAAGTCCTCATCCATAACAAAATACTTTCCAATTTTCCCTTTTAGATAATGACAAACTTAGAATTGATATTTCATTTTGAGAACCAGATTTCTACATGTTCCCACTACGAATCAGACATTTTCCTCCTTGTAACCAGTTTTCTTCCCTTCAATTATCTTCTATCTTTTGGCATTATTAAAAGAGCTAGACATTCATATGCAAAAAGAAGTTCATCAACATTAACGCATTTTACTTATATGCACACAATACGACTTAAATGGAGCATAAGAATATAACATTGTAAAAATAGGCAGTCATGTTCATTAATTATAAGAGGAAAAGAAAACATAGGAGTAGCAGTACCATAGTCACAAAAATATTAAAAGTAAAAAAATTAAAGTACCATAGTCAATAATTAGAATCAACACAAGGACATGATTAGGAGAGGACTAGGAAGGGGTGCAAAACAAGGGGCACTAGATGGGAAATAGGAAGGGTTAGGGAACAAGAGCCTTGACGAGACTATCCATTAAGGCATTAGCAGCCCATTGATCATTGATCAACTGCTCCTTCAGGTTCTCCACTTGTTTCCTCAACTCGACATTCTCAGACTTTAGATGGAAAACTTCTTTATTATGAGCATTCCTGGAACCAGGTCCCTTGCTGGCATGAGTAAGCTTAGACTCTATAATGGCATTTTGTGCTTTCAGGTGCTTAATTTCTTCATTGGTAGCCTCCTAGGCATCGATCAGCTGAGAGATAATGGATTTGCTTCCTACTCCTCCCTTTTTTACTACACACTCACACTCTTCCAGAGTAGTCATGATGAACATTTGCTTTCTAGTCCCTACGAATGCTTTTCCCAAAGGAACTTTAAAGCATTCAAAGACTTTAGTGAGGAGAAACCTACAAGGGAGACCATGATTACCATCCTTGAAATCTGTCACCTTCAGTATATGTTTAATCATAATTCCAGGCAGAGTGATGGAAGAGGAAGAATTCAGTGCTTCCAGAAGAATCAGGTCCGCAATGGAGGCAATAGACCTCCTCTCAGCTCTAGGAAGCAACACCTTGTTCACCAACTCAAACAGTAATTGGTATCTGACAAAAGTGCCTTCGTGTTCACACTTTCCCCCGTACAAACAACTTGCTTCTTGATGATCAACTTCTTAAACATACTTCATCCCAGTAGTAGGTACCTCAAGAATCTCACCCAAAAATTTCTCATCTATAACAAAATACTTTCCATTCACCTTATAACAAATGGTGTCCCCATCCACCACAAACAAGTAAGCATAAAAGCTCTCACCTCATCATCATAAACCTTCGGACTTTTGACTTCAAAGAGATGGATTCCCATCTGGAATTCCACAATTTCTACGAGCTATCTCATGCCAGGTTGTTCAAGTATTTTGGGACCATAGACTCGAACCGATAGAATCTTTTGATTTTTCAAATTTGCCCTTCTGTCTAACTCAGACAATTCTACCCTTAATTTTTCGGAGGAACCAGGTTCCTCACTAGTACTCCGCCTCTTTCTTAGAGGCTTATTTTTCTCTATTTTATCTCTCTCCACTTCTCCCTCTTCATCTACTTCATCATGCTTGTCACTCACAAATTCCTTTTCAGATATTGTCTTCTACTACTTGGCAACAATGGTTTTCCTTGACTTTTTCTTGACAAGAGGAGCGAGTTCCTTAACAGGCTTCTTATCATCCACCTCTACTACATCAGTAGGAGGCACATCATACTCATTAATCAACCTACTTTTCACAAGCCTTAACTCTTTTTCTTCTTCTCCTTATTTCTTTTTAAAGCACTATCAAGTGTAGCCTTTTTCTGCTGCCTAGTGGTGGGGCATTTGGGAACAGAATCATGTATGACCTTTCCCCCACCCCTAGAAGCTATATACTATATTACAGGCAAATCATCAATATCATCATTACTCTCACCAAAATTACCCTCAGACACAGTCTTCATTTATGCGGAAACAACTTATAACGGCATAATAATAGGGTGATCAAAAGCGGTTGTGTCAGCACTATCCAAGGGTTGTCTTGTAGAACCTGGAGTTTCATCCCAAGTAGGAGAAGATATACCCATGTTTTCGAACATAAAAGTATGTCATAAGTAAATTAATGAAAGCTCGAAAATGAGATGTTACATCCCGTATTTTTGTATGTTAAAGTTTCATCTTAAGTTAATCAATGAAAGTTGGGGAATGAGTTTATTTTGAGATTATAAGTATTATGGTATTTCAAATAAGTGATGAGTAAATTCGTGAAGATGAGAGGGTAAGCAAATCGAAGAAAATAAATTTCGTCGAAGGTTGTCATTTTGAGATAAAATACGGTCCTAGCTATAATACCACATATTCATGGACTAGTGTCATTGTTGATATCCATTTTTTCCTATATATTTTTAATATTTATAAATACTTTCAAAATAGCATATATATGCATATGTAAGCATGCACAAGGTGTTTATAATTTTTTCATACTTTTAGGGATTTACATTGATTTATTTCCCTCCCTTTTATTCATAAAATCCCAATAATTATTTTCCAATTCATTGTTATGGTAATTTAGTCATTTAATTTCTATATTTATTCCAAAATATGTTTGATTTTTTTTTTTTGCATTTTTATGATTGCATTTGGCATTTTTAGGATATTACATATAATTGCAATATTAGCCTATTTAAAGTATAATTACTTTTTATATGTGTAAAATTGGTCCCTATATTTTTAAAATGTATTTTAAATCATTTTGGCACATAAATTTATTTTCCAAAAATTGTTTATTGTGTATTATAAATTAAATAGGGGAAGAGTGGCTATTTAAATTATAGCCGGATTTGGCTTTCAGTTGTATCCCAAATTTAACCCACTCCCCTACCCAATTTCATACCCAAACACCCGACCCAAACCCGTAACCCATTTACCCGATCTAACATAATCAAATCATGGCTGTTGATCTCTCAGATAAACGATCCATATGACTCCTTTCCTTTTTTAATTCTAAGACCCCCTAACCCTACCTCATTTCCAAAAGTGCGCCGCCTCTTTATCCTCTCGTCTCCTTTTTTCTCTCAACCTAACCCTAAATATTTTTCAACCACCTCCCTTCTCCGGTCTTCTCCGGCAACCAACCTTCAACCCCAAGTCTCCAATGGTTCCTCTATTGCCTTGCTCATCCTCTCTGAGGCCTCCAAGGGCCCTGGGCCACGCCGATTTGTATCTCGGGTTGCTGTTTTGGTTGTTCATGGCTACTCCGGTGTGATTTTGGGCAAAGTCACATTATATTTGTTACAATCTTTGAAGTTCTAAGCAGGTTCTTCCATCTCTATTTGGGTTTCTTTTGAAACCCTAATTTTCGTTTGTATCTCTTAGATCTGGGCTATTTTTAAAGGATTCGAGTCTGTTCCTTCTATGTTTACACTGTTCTCGAACCTCTTTTGCAAAAATTATCCATTTCAAGTTGTTTTACTTTCTTTAAAGGATAGGGTTTTTATAACTTCTTCTACACTTTGTTTAAATCGATTCTTCATGTTTTAACTTCTATTCTTTGCATATCTCAAACGATTCTATGCTTTCACTCCTTTTTCAACTCGTCTGTATTGAAAATCCTTACTTTCTTTGTTCAGTTCAGTTATCAGTTACCAGCTATCACTTCAGTTCAGTTTTGATAGTTATCATTTCAGTTATCAATTATCAGTTCTCAGTTATCAGCTCAGTTTTAGTTTCAACATTTATAATTCTTTATTTCAGTTGTTTTACATACCAGTGCAATTCAAATGTAGTGACGTCCCTTTTGCCCAATGCCTGCATCAATGATTTACAGGTTGATGATTCAGAGTGCTAGGATTCTCTACCAGCTATTTGGTGATCCCCAGTTCTTTTGGGGCATTATCATTACTACAGTCTTCAGTGTTTTCAGACATTTAGTGTTTTCAGTACTTCATTAGAGGCTTCATAGACAAGAGTAACAGTTAGACGTAGTCACATGCTTTTCATATTAAGCCATGTTAGCTACATATATGTTTCAGAATTGTATTAATATTTCCGCACTTTGATTTATATCATCCAGACTTTCAGTATATCAACATGTGTTAGTTTATCTTCTGCATTCAGTATGTTATAATACCACATGTTAATTTAGCTAGCTAGTTGGTTCGCTCGGTCACATGTAGTCAGACACAAAGTGTCGTGTTATGTCCAGGCCCAGGTTCGGGGCATGACAAGTGATCTGATGAATGCTATGTGTGAAACTTTCAAAATTAGGCACAAGAACTCCACAGGCTACAGACCTCAGATGAATGGAGCCGTAGAAGCCGCCAACAAAAACATTAAGAAGATACTAAGGAAAATGGTAGAAAATCACAAACAATGGCAAGGGAAGGTACCTTTTGCTTTATTGGGATGCCGCACTACAGTTTGCACATCAACCGGGGAAACCCCCTACATATTGGTTTATGGTACCAAGGTTGTCATCCCAGCCGAAGTGGAAATTCCTTCTTTATGAATTATACAAGAAGCTGAACTTAGTGATGCAAAATGGGTAAGGAGCCGCTATGAACAACTGGACCTTATCGATGGAAAGAGGATGAACGCAGTATGTCACGACCAACTTTATTGGAATAGAATGTCCACAGCTTTCAACAAAAGGGTCAAACCAAGGCAGTTCGCACCAGGACAACTGGTATTGAAGAAAATCTTCCCACATCAAAATGAAGCCAAAGAGAAGTTCTCTCCCAACTTGCAAGGTCCGTACATGGTTCAAATGGTACTAACAGGAGGAGTACTCATATTTGCATAAATGGACGGAGAAGTCTGGCCAAAATCGATCAATTCAGACACAGTCAAGAGATACTATGCTTAGATACTTTGCATTTCCTCGTTTGATATAATTGAACTACGCTTGACCTGATTCCCGTTTAAGTAGGGGATATGTAGGCAGCCTTATGGGTTCGGTCATATTATAATAAAATTCTCATCCCCCCCTCCCAAGATCATAACTGGGGCAGATTTTTGAGGTGGGTCCTAAAAATTTCGGAGCAAGTCTAACCAATGCCGTTACACGCCAAGAAGTCAGTAATCAATCGAGAATTGGGGCAAAATTTTGAGAAGGATTCTCAAAAATTATGGAGAATGTTCAGCAGGGTCCGTCATCCGCAAATAGTTAAAGATCATCCACCAAACTAAGGCAGAATTTTGAGGAGGACCCCAAAAATTCCAATATGAGAGAGTTGCAATGCCTTCTAAATGTGTTACACTCACTAGTTCATCAAAATTATTTGATACGTTTCCAAAACAACTCTATTTTTTTTCAAAATTGCATATTTTTGAAAATTCTAATTCCATAACGGTCAGGTGTCACCCAAGGGAACTCGAAAGTCTTTCAGAATGGATCAAAGCATAGCCAGCCGATAGAAGCACGGACCAACCTCCCCTCACAAAACTTACAATCTTTCTTTGAACGTAGGCACATCTAACATAACAATAACATCCGCAGATATATGCCCGTAGCACGATTACTATCAATCAAGCCATCACACACCGAATATACATCTCCAGCTAAGACACATGCTACTTTTACTTACTACTTGCTTTCTGCATGAGGCTAATCCCTGCCTCCATACTTGCATAGGGCTAATCCTTGCCTCCACATTTGCATGAGTCTAATCCTTGACTCCATACCTGCATGAGGCTAATTCTTGCCTCCACATATGCATGAGGCTAATCTTTGCCTCTATAACTACATAAGTTTGATCCTTGATTCCCTATTTGCATGAGTCTAATCCCTGACTCCAGGCTTGTATGAGGCTAATCCCTGCCTCCCCGTTTGCATGAGTCTAATACCTGACTCCATATTTGTATGAGTCTAATCCCTGAATCCATGTTTACATGAGGCTAATCCTGGCCTCCCTATTTGCATGAGTCTAATCCCTGACTCCATATTTGCATGAGTCTGATCCCTGACTCCACGTTTGCATGAGGCTAATCCTGTCCTTCTTATTTGCATGAGTCTAATCCCTGACTCCACATCTGTATGAGGCTAATCCTTGCCTCCCTATATTTGCATGAGTCTAATCCTTGACTCCATGAGGCTAATCCTTGCCTCCGCATTTGAATGAGTCTAATCCTTAACTCCTTATTTGCATGAGTCTAATCCTTGACTCCCTATTGGCATGAGTCTAATCCCTGACTCCACGTATGCATGAGGCTAATACTTTCCGCCCTATATTTGCATGAGTCTAATCCTTGACTCCATCCCTGCCTCTATATTTGCATGAGCCTAATCCTTGACTCCCTATTTGCATGAGTCTAATCCTTGACTCCATAAGGCTAATCCCTGCCTCCACATTTGCATGTCTTTAATTCCTTGACTCCCTATTTGCATGAGTCTAATCCTTGACTCCCTATTTGCATGAGGCTAACTCTTGCCCCCATACTTGCACGAGTCTAATCCTTGACTCCACGAGTCTAACCTCTGCCTCCATATTTGCATAAGGCTAATCCTTGCCTCCCCATCCGCATGGGACTAAACTGTCCCTTTGCGCAAATATTGCTCTATTTTACTGTCTAATTGCTTTCCAGTCGGGCTAAGCTCTGCCTTCCATTTCGCAAGACTAAGCCTTGTCTTGTTAACATCTTATTATTGTATCTCATGGGATGAAATATAGCCAATCTATCCAAAGGCATCATAAATGGCATCATATCATAGCTGGAAGACACCATGCCATGGCCTGAGGATCCCTCAAATTTAGATATCATTATTCAAAGGTGTCATGGTTCGGAGGCACCATCTCCATGGCCCGAGAACATCATTTCATGGCCTGCGAATCCCTTATCATACGCTTCATGGCCCAGGACGTCATGGTCTGAGGACGACATGTTCAACCGTCCAAAGACAACCCCTCATGGTTCGAAGGGAATTTGCATCATGTTTGAATTTTTGCAAATACCTTTGTAGCATCTTTTATCTACAGGTAACCAGTAAGCAACCACTATCCTAGCAGGAGCAATCTCGCTCCGGTTCACTCCAATCTTCCCGATCTTTAACCACTTACTATAACCATTTGTGCATCGCATATTTGTCCTTGCAATAATTTCATCGGCATACTCTGCGGATGAATCTAGAACTACACATGGACCAATTCCTTTAAAACTAGGGATATGTAGGCAACTCGAAGACCAGAGTTTGGCCTCTTTCTTTCAAAACATGTTGTTCAGTCCAAATTGACCATCATTTCTTTACCCGAAAACTCTTTCATCCTTTCGGGGTAAAGAGGGACAGCTGTTGATACCTAATTTTTCCTTATATATTTTTAATATGCATAAATACTCTCAACATAGAATATATATAATTTTTCCATATGCATTGTAAGCATGCACAAGGTTTTTATAATTTTTCCATAGTTTTAGGGATTTAAATTGATTTATTTCCCTCCCATTTATTCATAAAATCCCCAATAATTATTTCCCACATCATTTTAATGGTAATTTAGTCATTTAATTTCTATATTTATGCCAAAATATGGTTAATATATTTTTTATGATTGCATTTGGTATTTTTAGGCTAAATTGGATGTAATTGCAATATTAGCCCATTTAAAGTATAATTATTTTTTATGTGTGTAAAATTGGTACCTATATTTGTAAAATGATCAATATATATTTTAAATTATTTTGGAACATAAATTAATTTTCCATAAATTTTTTATTATGTATTATAAATTAAAAAGGGGAAGGCTATTTAAATTATAGCTGGATTTCGATTTCAATTGTAGCCCAAATTGAACCCACTCCCCAGCCTAATTTCATACCCAGAAACCCGACCCAAACCCAAAACCCATTTACCCAATCCAACATAAATCAAATCCTAGCCGTTGATCTCCCAGATCAACGACCCATATGACTCGTTTCCTTTTTTAATTCTAAGACCCCCTAACCCTACCTCATTGCCAAAAGGGTGTCGCCTCTGTATCCTCTCGTCTCCTGTCTTCTCTCAACCTAACCCTAAACCTTTTTCAACCGCCTCCCTTCTCCGGTCTTCTCCGGCGACCACCCTTCAACCCCAAGCCTCCAATGGTTCCTCCATTAACTTGCTCATCCTCTCTGAGGCCTTCAAGGGCTCTGGGCCATGCCGACTTGTATCTAAGTTTGCTGTTTTGGTTGTTCATGGCTACTCCGGTGTGATTTTTGGAAAAGTCACACTATATTTGTTACGATCTTTGAAGTTCTAAGCAGGTTCTTCCATCTTTATTTAAGTTTCTTTTGAAACCCTAATTTTTGTTTATATCTCTTAGATTTGGGATATTTTTAAATGATTCGAGTCTATTACTTCTATGTTTTACACTGTTCTCGAACCTCTTTTGCAAAAATTATCAATTTCAATTGGTTTTACTTTCTTTAAAGGTTAGGGTTTTTCGGAACTTCTTCTACACTTTGTTTAAATCGATTCTACATGTTTTAACTTCTATTCTTTGCATATCTCAAACAATTCTATGCTTTTACTCCTTTTTCAACTTGTCTATATTAAAAACCCTAACTTCTTAGCCCCAACCTTGGGTTTCTGATTTTTTTTTTGATAATTTGTTCGGTTAATCTGTATGTTTCTATGACTCTGTTACTTTTGCCCTATGTTTATTTGTTATAGTTCCTAATTGTGGTATCTAGTATGTGATTTTGCCTTATCTAGTTCACCGAGGTTTCTGATTCTTCACTTTTCCTACCTGTATCATGCTTAGCTTACTAATTCAAACTATGCTCTACATGAATCCCTAATTTTTATGTGTGATTCTTGTCCTATTCGACCTCTTAGGGTTCTGATTTTTGCTTACCATGTGTTTGTTCTTATAGAATGGTGCTAAATCAGTGTTATCTCCTATTCTTGCATCCTTGTGATTGATCTTTCACTGATTCCGCATGATTATTCTACTATTTTTTACCTTGTAGAATGTTTTCTGACCTTATTCTATGGTCAATTATGCTGTTAATTGATTGCTCAAGTCTTCCCTTGATTTAAGTGTGCTGAACATGGCTTCTATTACATATTCTATACTTGTATTATACAGAAAATATTTCCTTAATTGGCATGTCCAACCTTACAAGATTTCTTTCCTTAGTTGGCATATGTTTATTACTATTCGAAGTTAACTCCTTAATTGAAGGGGAGACTTACCATGATTTTCTAACTAATTGATTCCGAGTTCCTTAATTACTAATGGACTGTGATTTTTTACCTTATTTACTACCTACTTTCAAACTATAAATAGCCTAGTCTTTCATTAGCACATCACACGAACACTCTTGGTTCAGAACTCTATCTCTCACACTTAATAACTTTCTGCTCTCTTCTGTGCCAGTTGCTACTGTTCTATGTTAGCAGGCTGCAAGCCAAGGCTAACCATTGTGTCCTACTGTTCTTTCAACTCTTCTTACTGTCCCCTTTACTGGTATGTTTAAATTTCAATTCAATGTTCCAACAACAATATGGTTTTCTTATTGCTTCAGTTCATCCTGTTTCTAGTTCGCTTCTATTTGTGGTTTTGTTGTGAGACTTGTAGTTGATGTTTACCTTATTATATACTCCCTTTCCTTTGGTTCAGTATGTTACCCCTCTGTATTGTTTCTGAACATGTCTGCACCAATTATCTCTATGTGTTTACTACCATGTGTTCCATGTATTCCCAAATCCCCATCATCCATGTATGTGGGCTTGTTCTTTTGTCTGGTTTTGTGACTATGTCTGGTCAGCTGCCTCTGAGCATGCCTGTACCAATTCTTGGATCTTTGCTTAATTATGTGTCCTATGTATTCCCCAAACCCCTTGACCCCTCCTTCTGACTACTGAACCTGCCTTAGTGCTAGGACTTCTGGCTAGTTATGAACCTGTTCTAAGGTGTTTGGACTTCTGTTCATTTCTTCGATCTCTTTTCAAACAGTCTCTGGTTTTACAAAATTACTTTTAGGCTTTCTTTTACACCATTTTTCATTAAAATCACTTTCACCCTACTCTTAGTCAATAAGTTCTGTCCCCTATAGTATGTCTACTGCCTTGGGATCCTCTTGAGAACCCTATGAACTATGGCATACTGAGGCTGGCCCTTCAACACTGCACTTGTTCAGTTTCTGGTTACTAAGTCTAGGAGTAAACACTTCCCGGGATCCTTTAGATCCTTAGGGAATGCACTTATACTTTGCATTGTCTATGGACTTGAGGCATTTGAGGCCATTGGAGGCTTTGGGAAATCTGGGCCTAATCGGAGGCTCCATGTAGAATAACTTCTTGTTTTTTTTACTTATCTAATTCATTCAGTGTTCTGTAATAACTTGTAAATAAATATTGGGGTATTTAGTGAAAAGGGATGGGTAGATACATGTCTATGGGGTAATACAAGTAGAAATCATGTTCATAGGACTATCTGATTGCTTTATCAAGTAGAAAAATGCTCATAGGGCTTCACATTTTGTCACCTCACCATTCTAGAAACCATGCCTATAGGTTCCAAATAATCATGCCTTTAATGTCTTAAAATCAGACTAACTAATAGATGTCCTGCCTATATGACTTAACCCAAATTATGTTATGGCAAGTGTTTATGTCTGCATGTCTTAAAATCAGATTAACGAAGTTAAAAATCATGCCTATAGGGAACCATATTCGAAATTCTACCTGTCAATATAAACTAGTCTAGTAATTCAACTTAGTCCATGCTTAGTTCACTTCTGATTGGTTTGATTAAGTAATATGTATTTCCTGAAATAAGTTCTTTAAAACTACCTCAATATAACAGTTGAAAAATATGCCTATAGGTATGAAAGAAGTCCTTTTCAAAACCTGCTTTGTTTCTATATAAATATAGTCACCAGTACTCTGTGTGTAGGCAAGCCTTTAGGGCATTTTCAAAACTGCATTTCTGAAAAATTGTTTCTATTGCTTAATGTTTCTGATCCTCACATGCTTTAAAAAATCAATAGGCAACTACTAGGGTCACTATTCCTGAGTTTCTAAAAAATAATTTGTTTGTTTCTACATATTCACTTAGATATCATGCCTTAGGATGTTGTCTAATAAAAACCCTTAATTGTGTTTGAGTCGTGCTGTTTATGTGCTTGTTTAAGGAGGAAACTTTAAGCGTCTAGCTGCTCCTTTTTATGTGGTGAAAGTCCTAAGTGTTTTGATTGTTGCCTTAGAATTTTTCCTTTTAAAACCTTAGGGGTCCGTCTAGAACCACCCAGAGGTAGAGGTCCTAACTCCCTCCAGGACCGTTAAGACGGGATGGGTAGCAGCATACAATAGAGATCGCTGACCAAATACTCACTTAGCATGACCAATAACGGGATGGGAAGAGTAGATTTATGATATGATGACTACACGCTAATGTCATGTGTAGCCCCTCATCGAGGAGTGTTTTACCGAATATTATGTGGGGGTGATCCTATAAGCTAATCAACCTAGGACCCCTCATTTACCAAAATTCCCTTTTATTTAAACCTTTGTTTTACAACTTATAAAAATCTTTATCTTATTACTTGAGTTATCTAACGCGCTTTACTTGCAAGCTATTTGATTCAACTGTTTATGGACTAATTTCTGAATATAATTTTGGCCGGGACGCACAGTTGTGAAGCAAGAGGGGTGCCTAACACCTTCCCCTCGAGGTTTCTATGGGCCCTTACCCTAATCTCTGGTAATGGAAACCAATACATGAGTTAATCACTCTAGGTGCCCTATAGCACCATAGTTCGTAAGGTGGCGACTTTTTAAATACCCAATTCCCAAAAGAAAATGAGTCATTACCCCCATAGAATGTCGAAACCCGGACCTCTCTTCGCGAGGAGGGAAAAAAAAGGCGTGACAGTCATACAAAATACCACATGACCATGATAGTAAGGTGTATAAGGTATGTTACAAGTGAGTAGTATTTTAAGTAAGATGATATAATTTTTAATTATGTAGATAATTGGGTAATTAATAATTTTTGGTGGGAGATTAGCTAATTAATCACAAATTTTGGATAAGTTTAAATTTCCCCAATGTGGGAACCCACCATTCAAGTTGGTGATTCTTGAATTAAATTGCAAGGTGGCACATTTGAGAGAGTTTGGTGCATGTGTAATCATTTTAGACTCCCCTTTTAGTAATTCCAATATGAAGATTCAAGATATTACACATCAAATCAAAATGCTCTCTAAATTTTATAAGGCATGAAAAGAGAATCAGAAGATGGTGGTTTATCCTTCTATACATCGCAAATTCCTAAAAAATAGTAGGCAACTTAGTAATGTGACATTTCTTCTTCAACAAGAATTCGATAATTCACGCAAAAATTCCTTAAGCATATTAGCAATGTGAATTTTTGCAATTTAAAAGAAGCACGGTATAATCGTTCTCAAGAATATCATATGGATTTTTCCCTAATCCGATCTTGCCATCATAAATTTTGGCGCAATTGTCGTGTGTAAGAAGGATTGTACAGAGAACCGGCTCAAGTATGTTAAGGCTAAGACCTTCCTTTTTTTGGAATGATCTCGTAATTACGTGTGTTTGATAATAAGGCATAAAGAGAAGTTCATACTCCCAAATTTATGTATATTATCCTAGTCTTATAACTTACAATATTCTCCCTTATCGCGACTTTATATTCAGTTAAATATTGTCTTCTACCAGTCAAGAGAGCGAAGGGCCTATACAGATATAGTATTATATTATTTTACCACCGTCGAGCTATAATTGGTGGGCATGCCCATATTGGGCAATGTTTGATCAAATGGTAAGTTATATACCGAGCCTACTGTGGTCGAGCGCCTTTGAGCGAGCCAAGAATGGCCGAGATACAGATCCTAGTATGACCAAGTGCCTATGAGCGAGACTACTATGGTATAGCAGTTACACGTTCCGAGCCTTATAAAGCCAGATATTTATTTTACTTACTATATTGAGAGAGTTGAATCAATATCAGCAGGTAAGTAAATCTACAGATCATCTTTACTCCTAGTTACTTTCAATTATTATATTATCAGTTCAGTTTCAGCTTTTGGTTATTTTGTTGCCTTACATACTCGGTACATTATTTCGTACCGACGTCTATTTTATTGGGGACGGTGCATTTCATGTGTGCAGGCTTAGATAGATAGACAAGTAGACCTCCCCAGTAGGTCTTGCCCGAGTTCAGCTTTATCGGTAAGCTCCACGTCCTTCGGAGTTGTCGGGTTTAGAGTTTTGTGTACATCTTTTGTATATATGTATACAGATTATGGGTAGGTCGGGCCCAGTTCCGATCATTGTACATCAATTAGTAGAGGCTTGTAGATATATCATGTCATTTAGGACAGTAAGTTAGGCTTGTAGGCCTTGTATGTATGTTTTGTTGGTTTGCCAGCTGTAGTAGTTATGACGGCCTTGTCGGCCCAACTTTATATTAATGTTTAGTCAGCATTAGCTTCTGTTCAGCTTTATATTTTGTTTCGCAAATTGTCTTTCAATGTGGCCCATGGCCAAAGTATGACATTATATATTAAAAATCCCGTAGTTGCAAGTTGGTACACAAGGATAGGTAAGACACCGGGTGTTGATCTCGCCCCCAGGTTAGGGGAGTGAAAAAAGTGTTATTAGAGCAGTTCTATCCTAGGGATTCTACAAGCCGTGTCTAGTAGAGTCTTATTTATGGGTGTGTTTTGCACTACACGTATAAGTAGGAGGCTACATGACATTTAGGATTGTCACTCTTTTCGTCTTACTCTAGATTGTGTGGTAGAGCTCATTTATAAGAATTCAAATTCCTAAATTCTATTATATTCGTAATAAAATGATATTGACATCTAGAAAGATGGTTGGTAAGAGATATAGCTCTGGAAGAGTTGAGTTATAGGAACTCAAGTTTGTATCATTCCTATGATGGATCAATCTGAGGTCTTCAGCAGAACGTGTGTGTACTAAGATGTGTAAGCTTCTTTATAAGGATCCCTAAGGTAAGAATACCTATCCACTTTTAAGGTAAAAAGGAATAAGAGAATCGGAAGGTGGATATAAGTTTCAGCAAGTAAAAGAAGCAAGGTGAAAAAAGGTACGAGGTACCCAGCTAATGAAGATTTCAGTATTTACAATTCAGGTAGAGAAATATAAGCCTTTTGAGTTATCTTCAACAATAATAGAGGTATGTACAATTTGCCACACCTATCTCATTTATGCCATATGGGTGCTAAAAAGAAAAGTATAAGAGAAGGACATATATCAGGATCCGACTGGGTGAGAGTGACCTAAAATGGTGGATAGATTGTTTGCGTTATGTGACATTTCCGAAGGATATTGCAAATGTGCTAATATATCTCCTTGTGAGACACCTAGATGGTGTACTCTTGTGATGACCCGGCCGGTCGTCTCAATAATTAACGCCCTGATTCCCTATTAACTATTTTCCCCATGTTTATTTCTGCTATTTTGATTTGCTAGGATGTTCGATTTTAAGTTTTGGAGAGTTTTGGGACACTTAGTCCCTAAATGAGAGCTTAACTGTTGAAATTTTTAGGCTTGAATCCGATGCAAATTTGGTGTTTCGATGTTGTTTTGAGAGTTCCGAAAGTTGGAACAAGTTTGAATGAGGTTATAGAATATGTTGGTATGTTTGGTTGAGGTCCTGGGGGCCTCGGGTGAATTTCGGGTGGTCAATCGGACCATTTCATGGTGTTTGGAGTTGCAGAAAACTATTGTTGGGTGTTGCAGAAAAATGACCTTCGCGTTCGCGAAGGGTTAGCAGGTGAGGCTGAGGATTTAGCCTTTGCATTTGCGAGAAAGGCTACGCGTTCGTGAAGGGCTGGGCATTTGGTCATCGCGTTCGTGTGAGGTGGACTGCATTCGCGTAGAAGAAAAATGGTCAGCTGAGTTGGAGGCTTCTTATTCATCGCGTTCGCGAGAGGGTGAACGAAAATGGGAATGCTTGTCTAAGTGAAGCATCGCCTTCGCTATGGGTAGGTCGTAATCACGGAAGGCAAATTTTGGTCAAAGTTATTTTTGCTTTGCGAACGCGAGGCTTTGACCGCGTTCGCGAAGAAGGAATTACCTGGGCATATATAAGATTTCAAAATCGAGGGTTTAGCCATTTTTATCAAAACTTAAGCTTGGGAGCTCGGATTTGAGCGGGATTTTGAGGGATTTTCGAAAATATCGATTGGGTAACGATTCTTAACGCCTTTTTTCTTGTAACCCATTAATCTAAACATGAATTCATCCTTAATTTTGGAATTTATATGAAAATTGGGGGAAAGTTCTTAGACCAAGAATTTGAGTTTTGATTAGGGATTTGACATTGGATTGGGATAATTTTTATATGGTTAGACTCGTGAGGGTGTGAGGATTCTGGAAATGTAAATTTACCCGATACCGAGATGTGGGCCAGAGGGGCATTTTGGTTATTTCACCTAAGTTTACGTATTAGCTTAGAATTTAATTGTAGAATCAGTTACTTGAAGTGTTATTTACATTATGAAATTGAATCGAATAGATTTGGGCCATTTGGAGTCGAGTACACATGGCAAGAGATGTGGTTTGGTGTTGATTTTGAGCTAGTTCGAGGTAAGTGGCTTGCCTAACTTTGTGTGGGGGACTTCCCCTTAGGATTTGGTATTGTGATATTTGAAATGCCTCGTACGTGAGGTGACGAGCGCGTACATGTGCTAATTGCTGAAAATCCATTTTCATTAAGTAATTAAAACTGTGTTTCCTTTTCTTTCCGTTATTACTACTTGAAATTTAAGCTTGTTGTTAACTTAGGAAAGCATGTCTAAATGACTTAATTGCCTATTTGCTCAGATTGCCTTATTTGAATTATGTGCAACATGCTAGTTAGAAATACTTATTTTGCCTTGATATGAAGTTGACAATTTATGACTATTCTTCGTGTTGCTGCTGTGTGTTTACATTGGGACTACTGTTGTGGGATTCCGGTAGGTCCCCCTTGTTTGTTACATTGGGACTACGGATGTGGGATTCTGGTAGATCCACCTTGTTTGTTTATTTGAGACTACGGATGTGAGACTCCGGTAGATCCTCTTGCACAATTATATGGAACTACTGGAATGCACCCGGTAGACTCCCCAAGTACTGGGTATTTATATTTGGGACTATGCATCGGGATTCTGGTAGATCCCCGCGCACTGATAGTTGGACTATAGGACCGGATCTCGGGAGATCCTTCGGATATATATATATATATATATATATGATGGACTACGGGATGGTATCTTGGGAGATCCACTGGATAGTTGTAATGGGACTACATGACGGTATCTTAGACGATGCCATGGTTGTTATCTCTGTGTTGAGCTGTATTTCTTTCCCATGTTTATTTTGTCTCTTTTCTAGTTGTTGTTGTTTGTCTAGTTCTATGTTATTTCTTACTGTTGCACTTATTTATACTATTTTATTCTACACTGTTAACCCTTATATCTTATTTAACCTCAGTAGGGCCCTGACCTTCCTCATTACTACCCAACCTAGGTTAGGCTTGGCACTTACTGAGTACCACTGTGGTGTACTCATTCGCTTTCTGCGCATGTTTTCATGTACAGATCCAGGTAGTTTCACTCAGTCTTACCATCCTTGAGGTGAGACGCTTATGTAGAGACTTTGATATATGTGGGTTTCGGGGTCTTGGATATATGTATTGGTTTTGAGATTTAAATACTGTGTATACCGAGCAACATTTTTAAATGCTATTTTACTACTGCAAATTTGTTTTTTCTTCCGCAATTTAGGCTTACCTAGTCGTAGAGACTAGGTCCCATCACGATGATTCACCGAGGGTGATCCGGGACCGTGACAAGTTGGTATGAGAGCTCTAGGTTCATAGGAGTCATGAATCACAAACCGGTTTATTAGAGTTTGCTGATCGGTGCGGAGACGTCTGTACTTATCTACAAGGGGCTATGTAACCGGTAGGAAAATTCCACTTCATTTGAATTCCATGTCGTGCGAGATTTTTGATATCACAATTCTAAACTTCTATCCTTTATTCTCTCACCAATGGTGAGGACACGCGTACCCCTGCGAGAGTCACCAGAATTTTGGGATGGGGTAGAGGCCGAGGACGTGCATACGATGCAGTCAGAGCACCCACACGAGTTACTGCTGAGGAGCCACCAATAGTTCCAGCCAGAGCCCAGGCACTGGATACGCCTACTGCTGCTACCACTCCAGCACTTCAAGAGACATTAACACAGTTTTTGAGCATGTTTGATACATTTGTTCAGGCAGGGTTGATTCAGGTTGTACCAACTATTTCACAGATCGGGGGAGGGACCAAGACTCCCGCTGCCCCCACTCTAGAGCAGCGAGTTCCCATTGGTCAGGTTCTAGCTGACATAGCGACACAACCTGTGGCCCCATTTCAGCGGGTGGTGAGGACATCTCACTGAGTAGAGGACAGGTGGGCCCAAGAGAGAGAGGATAGACAAGGTCAGGAGAGAGAGTATAGGGGAGTTAGGAGGCCTCACAGACTAGAGAGACCCACTGGTCCTTATTTTGGAGGAAGAGTACGGCATGGTAGAGGTTTTGTGGGTCAGCCAGCTCAGTTTACGTCTCAGATTTCACACAGTGATTCAGGTGTTCAGGGGTCTTGGAGTACCTGTACCGCACAGTTCCCACTACCACGTCCTCCAAAGCTTGTTTTGAGTGTGGTGACACATGCCATGTGGTGAGGGATTGACCTAGACTTGGGAGAAGTGCATCTCCACATAATTCTCAGCCCTAGCGCGCTCCGCAGAGTTCTCAGGCTATGATCACAACACCAGTCGCTACCCCACCTACTCAGCTAGATAGAGGGGAAGGCCAAGCCATATATTATGCCTTTCCCGCTCGTACTGAGGCTGTTGCCTCTGATTCTATCATCACAGGTATTATACCGGTTTGTCACAGAGATGCATCGGTTCTATTTGATCCAGGCTCTACTTACTCTTATGTGTCTTCTTATTTTCTCCGCATTTGGTTGTACCTCGGGGTTCTTTGAGTTTTCCCTTTTATGTTTCTACTCACGTGGGAGATTTTCTTGTTGTGGACCGCATTTATCGGTCGTGCTTGGTTGCTCTTAGTGGTTCTTAGACCAGAGTCGATTTATTGTTACTCAGCATGGTAGATTTTGATATTATCTTTGGCATGGACTAGTTGTCGCCCTATTATGCTACTCTTGATTGTCACACCAATACTGTGACGCTGGCTATACCAGGTATACCGCGTGTTGAGTGGAGGGGTGCTTTAAATCACACTCCCAGTAGAGTTATTTCTTTCCCTAAGGCTCAACGTATGTTTGTGAAGGGGTATGGTGCATATTTAGCTTATGTGAGAGATGTCAGTATTGATACCCCTTCCGTTGATTCAGTCCCAGTAGTACGAGCTTTTTCTGATGTCTTTCAGCTGACCTTCTGGGCATGCCACCTGCTAGAGATATTGATTTTAGCATTGATCTGTTGTCGGGCACCCAACCTATTTCTATTTCTCTGTATCGTATGGCCCTTCCGGTGTTGAAGGATCAGTTACAGGAATTGCTTGATAAGGGTTTTATTCGGCCCAATGTATCACCTTGTGCTGCTCCTGTCTTGTTTGTGAATAAAAAAGATGGTTCTATGCGTGTGTGTATTTATTATCACCAGTTGAACAAAGTTATAGTGAGGAACCGTTATCCTTTGCCTCATATTGATGATATGTTTGACCAACTTTAGGGTGCACATGTATTTTCTAAGATTGGCTTGCGCTCAGGTTACCATCAGTTGAAGATTCGGGAGCCAGATATCACGAAGACTGCTTTCAGGACTTGGTATGGTCATTACGAGTTCCTTGTCATGTCATTTAGGCTGACAAATGCCCCAACAGCTTTTATGCATTTGATGCACAGTGTATTCTGGCCATATCTTGACTCATTTGTCGTTGTCCTTATTGATGATATTCTGGTGTGTCACACCTCCTTTTTTACACACCACCCCGAAGGATAGTATATAAGGGAGTTTTTCTAATTAAATGACAATCGAAATGGGATTTATTTATTTAAAGAATTCAGAGTCTCCACTTGGGATATTTATGGTGTCCCAAGTCACCGATTCAAATCCCAAATCGAGGAAAAGGTTGACTCTGTATTACATTCCGCGAACCAGAAATCCGGGTAAGGAATTCTGTTAACCCGGGAGAAGGTGTTAGGCACTTCCGAGTTCCGTGGTTCTAGCACAGTCGCTTTGATCATACTTGGCTTATTAAATTATCTAATTACTCATTTTAGAACCTATGTGCATTTACCTCTTATCGCTTTTTAATTAAGAAAATTATCTTGAAACGGGTCACGTGTACGTGTACCCATTTGTTTGGCACGTCAAAATCATGTCACGCAAACGTATCCATAATTAATAAGCTATATTATTATTATTAGGAGAGTTTGGCCAAAGTTGTGCGAACGCATACTCCAGTTTTGTTTTTAGGAACCGTAGTCATATCACGCGAACGTGTCCACAATCATGATGGTATTTTAAACGTGCCTAAAGCAAACTACGTATATTTGATTATGAATCTAAGGGGGAAGGCAAGACTAGGCGAAGTCTACTGCATTTCTTATTTTGGAATATAGGCGTAACAGGCGGCTTTGTATATAAAGAAATGGGGGGCTATTTTTAACTTAGGCCCAACGTGGACCCAAGATTTTGAGGATGAGCATCGACAAAGCTGGACTCATGATTGAATCACTAGGCAGGTGAGGACCTTAACTTATTTCGAAATTTTGATGAGGCTCCAACTCTTATAACGTGAAAGTTGTTACTGGCAACTTCAAATGGAATTGATTGTACTCAATGGGCCCAAAGTGAGCCCAATTTCAAAGATGTAGAATTAACACAAGTTGTGCTCAATATTGAGCCCTTGTAACATGTTATCACAACAGATTTGGAGTTAACACAAGATCAGGATATGCAAATAGGGACTGGAACAGTAGATAATAGTAATGTAACTACCATATATGCCAAGTTGCAGAATACTCTTTAATTATCAATGGACAATTCCAGGAAAGCTCTCACAATTCACGACTTGACAACAATCAGGAAACCAATTTTGAGAAAATTATACGACATATGAATTTAAACTTTCGAAGCCTTAGATAAACTGGAAATGCTGATATGCAATTCTTCATTAAATCTCATATGAACAAAAACAACAAGACTTTAACCATGAACCTAAACAACCAACTTCACTCTTGTAGGCAACAATTGACAATCAATGAAACTTTCAAACTAAGCTGAATTAGATTTACCTCAACACTGACAACTAACAAACCAACACATTTAAGCCTAGTCTCCCCTAGAATCCCCAAAAATCAATACCAAAACCCTCACCACAATCATTGGATGCTTTTACACTCATTCAAATGCAAACATGAATATAGAATATGCTAAAATGACTCCCAAACCATACTGTCATACAACTGCTTATATATTAGCCTTAACTAAAATGACATTAGTTCATCATTAATGCATATTAAGAGTGTAAGCACGTGATTTTTGCCCTATGTGAAAATAACTCCTAAAAAATAGACAAAAATAATTTTAATTGATTTTTAGGTATTTTTCTTTATTTAGTTGTATTTCAAACATTTTTAACATTTTTAAAATCATAGAAAAAAAAATAATAAAAGTGTCACATTTTAATTTCATGCCACCTTAGGTTTAATTTGCATTTAGGAATCAATTATATTGAGTTAATTGTGCTATTAATAAAAAATTTAAAAAAAATAATCATTTTTACATAGTTAGATAATTAGCTTAATTTTATAATTTAAATCAATTTAGGAATTTAGTTTAGGGTTTTAATTAATTAAAGAAAGAAAAGAACAACAAAAAGAAGAGGAAAGTGAAAAGGCTTGGTCTTAAATTCAAATTGGCCAAACATTTGAAAAGCCAAAATATTTTTCCCCCAAAATATTTTCCCCCCAAAACTACTCCCCACCCCATCACTATAAATACACACACAATACACAATACAAAAGAGAAAAAAAAGGAGGGAACAAAAAAGAACGTCTAAAAATATACTAAAGAAGCTGCGTAGCCGCAACCAGACGGACCCTTCCCCCATCGATCTCCTTCAGTTCAGCTGCAATACACCATACTAGGAACCCCCACCTCTCTTCATCTCTGGCAAAGAACCCACACGAAACAGCAACCATCGACGAATACTAGCCATCATCAAAAGATAACCACCAGATTAATCCATCTCTAACACTCCCCTCTCTCTTCTGTTGGTGCCGCTGCTGCGTCACCTCCGTCTACGACGAAGATTTTGGTTCGTGCGAGTCCCAGTCTACTATTTCGATTTGGACGAGGTGGCCGGAAAAGTTTTCCATTCGAGGTTCCGATTCGTCGTCTCCGGTCAAGTTCACACCCGCTGCTGCGAATTTGTTCTTCTTCCATCTCTTGATTCACCGATTTAAAGTTGTAAGGTACATGTGAACTATATAAAGCTGCATCTCTTTTTTTTATCTATTTTTCAGTGCATAAACATAAAGTTTCGGTCTCTGATTTGGCATAGTGTATTTGTGATTTATCAATTAATCTGCAATTTATTTAGTTTTTCATGTGATGAGAGCTACAAACATACGATATTGATGACTCTCCTTTTGTAGTCACTAGTCAATCTTCTAACTATTTCTGTTATTGAATGTGATTAATGTGGTCAAATTCTATTTGTAGTCACTGGTGCTTTTATATGCTTTTGTGATATTTGCTTACTGGAATATGATCCTCAGTGTCAAAATATGTTGCATTTGTTTGCTGTCACTCCTTTGTGTTAAATCAAATTGATCCTCCGTATGTGTATGGCTTTTTTTTATGCTTTAAATTGAACTCAGTATACAATCATACCTATGTTGTCATGTTTTACATATTCCCATCATATTAGCAGTACAATTACATCAAGGATCATCCTAGATGTCTCATGACAGTTTGAGCAATTGCATGGCCCTCGTGTTATTTAGATATAAATTAATTAATTTTCGTAGCAAACCTTTAGGGCTGTTTTAAAAATACGATTGTGGTTGCGTATACGTTCGCGTAGCATGACTGTAATTCTAAAATTAATTTGGAATATGCATTTCTGCAACTTCGATCATTTTTTTTAAAATAATAATACGGGTTTTGGGCCTCCCAAGCTAGGTGGCATATTTGAATTAGGAGGTTTTTCTCTTGTTCAAGTATGGAAACCTGGGGTGTGTAAAACAATGAATACTATTGCATGATTAGTCAAGGTGTATTGTGGAAAACAAGCAATTAGTACATTAAAGTTTAGAACTCATGCATCTTCACTTGAAAATATTTTGTTTAAAACTCCCTTTAGCAAAAATTGTGTTATGACATTCTTGTTAGCTTAATTAGTAGACTCATGTCATTTTCGTACTTTCTGGACAATGCCAATAATATCCTTCAGCTTCATGTTTGCTTTGTAGTCCTTGATTTGGAAATTTTGTCAACAGTCATAATTCCATTCTATATGATATCGACTACGGAATTAAAATTCAGTTTACATCAATTTTATTTTAAGGTGATTTCTTTGCTTAATTTAGAATTCGAGACGTGCCATTTAGCGAATTTTCATGGTCCTTGCAAAGTTAAACGCCATGATATAAAATTGGATTTTGAATTAGGTAGCGGGTTCAAGCCAAAAGGGTTTTCCCTTTTTTTTGAATTCGGACTTGAATTCGAGGCCTGAATTTATATTTGTGAATTAATTGACCTTTTAAAGACAAATAATAAATAAAAATTTTTAGTTTGCTTTAGGTTGGCCTTCTAATAATAAAATGAGACGAGCCTCGCCAAACAAAAATACAAATTACGGGGCCCTCATTAAGTAATTAATGAAAAATACTTAGAGATTCGGACGGGCTGTTTAGCGAATTTCACGGCCTTCCCAAAAAATAACAACACGTTAGTATCTTTAGACGCAATTTTAATAAAATTACATTCCTAAACTCGGGTGTGCATTTCATGCGACCTAAATCCAAATTCTAAAATGTTGAATAAGAATGTATCGAGGATCCGGGTGCATTTCATGTGACGTGATCCGAAAACATGTTCTTAAACGACGTTCACTTTCTTAAAATAAAATAATTTGACAAAAAGCGGTAATTAATTCTAAAAACACACAAATAGGATAATATGTATTAAAATAAATTTTAGCCAAATATAGCAGTTGAGCGACCGTGCTAGAACCACGGAACTCGGGAGTGCCTAACACCTTCTCCCGAGTTAACATAATTCCTTACTCGGATTTTTGGTTCGCGACTGTTAAACAGAGTCAAACCCTTTCCCCGATTCGGGATTCAAACCGGTAACTTGGGACACCATAAATCTCCCAAGTGGCGACTCTGAATCTTAAATAAAAACGGATCCCGTTTTGATTGCCCTTAAATTAGAAAAACTCCTTCTTTATTATATCCCTTCCCAGGGTGTAGTAAAGCCGTAGCTTAAAGCTTCGGAAAAAGGAGGTGTGACAGCTCTGGCGACTCTGCTGGGGATTATAACCCAGAACTTCGGTTCAGGGTTCAAGAATTCGAGCTCAGTTAAATTGTTGTATTTGGATTTATTTGGTTTTGATACATGTTCCATGCTTGCTGTGCTAAATGTTTACCCCTTTAATATTTGTTGAATTGTATATAAATTATCGTAAATCCCTCCCTCTTTCTGAAGTCTTCTACATCATGGAGAAGGGTGCACTTCGTGTAGCTTCTCTTCTGTTAGAGTCTTTTTTTCCAAAATTAGAACGAGGTTTGGATAAGTTGCAAAGCCGGGCGAGCTTCTGTATCC
>MU683845.1:8143-45031 GCA_026770625.1 Nicotiana glauca
CCCTATCACCACAACTGGCTTGGTGTCTATACTTTTCAGCTGTACCACTGCCTTCTCATTGGTTATTTTTTCCTTGGGACTGGCTTCACTGGCCTGGATCATCATTACTGTTTGCGAGGGCTTTTTAAACTCCCATCCCTTGTGCACTAGCTCGATCATGTGGGCCTCATGGTGTGCTGGCAACAGATTCTCATTAATGTTTGGTGTCTTAGGAGCTTGAACCTCGATCATATTCATGTCAATAAGCTCTTGCACGACAGTCTTCAATTTCTAACATTTCTCAGTATCATGTCCGTGGGCCCTCAAAAAATATCCATAGCTCACTGAATGGTCCAGAGTTTTAGGAAGAGGATTTGGTAGTTTGGGCTCAATAGGTTTCAACAGGCCTAACTACCTCAATTTGTGGAAAAGAGTAGTATAGGTTTCTCCCAGCGGAGTAAATATTTTCTGCCTCTGCACCCTCTTATTTTTGAAATCTCGATTCCCACGGAAACCTGGCCCTGGAGGATTTCTATAGGCCCTTGGGGGTGGATATGTGTTTTGTGGAGATGGGTATGTATTTTTAGGGAGCCGGCGCACGCCATTGAGGGTGAGCCGGTGGCTGGGTATATGTTTAGGCATGATGGATGGAAAAATATGGCTCTGGTGGTGGGTAATGGGGTTGTAGAGGGCCATATGAGGTCTATGGGTAATTTGGGCGGTGGGGTCTGGGTTGCTAGTAAGGTGAAGGACCTCTAGATCTGGACCAAGTACCTGCTTCGACTGTTGTGACTTCTTCCCTCTTCTTCTTCCCGAGCACACCTCCCGTGCCGCTCTGGATAGCCTGCGTGGTGGCCTTGATTGCCGAATAACTCATTATCTTTTTGGACTTGAGTCCTTCTTCAATCATTCCGCCCATCTTTACGACCTTATTGAAAGATTTACCAACTGATGTCACCAGGTGACCGAAGTAAGTTGGCTCCAAAGTCTGTAAGCATTAATCCACCATTTCGCCTTCCCTCATAGAAGGGTCGACTCTCGCTTCCTGCTCCCTCCAACGGAACCCAAACTCCCTGAAGCTCTCTCCGGGCTTTTTCTCGAGTTTCAACAATGCGAGACGATCAGGGACGATCTCAAGATTATATTGGAAATGACCGGCAAATGTTTGCGCTAGGTCGTCCCAGGTGTACCACCTACTAGGATCCTGCCTTGTATGCCACTCCAGTACAAACCCGCTTAAACTCTGACAAAAATATGCTATAAACATCTCATTTTTTCCACCGGCCCTTCTCATCTTACTACAGAAACCACGCAAGTGCACCATTGGATCACTATGCCCCTCATACAGATCAAACTTTGGCATTTTGAATCCTGCCGGCAATTGAACATCGGGGAAAGAACATAGATCCTTATAGGCCACACTGACTTGGCCACCCAACCTATGCATATTCCTGAAGGACTGCTCCAGGCTTTTAACTTTGCGAAGCACTTCATCCTGCTCCGAACTCTTAGACGGCCTCTCAGTTTCTGCCGGGAGCTCAGAGTGAGGGATATAAGTATGTGACTCAGGAGCTTTGAAGGTAGGTTCAGGAGGATAGTATTGGTTATCGTAATCCTGAAACAACGGCTCACTGGATGATCTATGCAGTGTGGCTGGTGAGAGTGCCACGAAAACAGGAATGATTGGTGGAGGAGGGTTCTGTTTAAGTGGTGAAGCTTGGGGATTGTAGGCAGTTTTCCCCTGATAGTATTGGTGAATTGGGAAGCTCGTCGATGCACCAGTGGGAGGGTGTTCCTGAGTCTGTGCCGGTGTTATAGTAAGAGTATTGGGAAGCATTGGTAATGGTTGCCCCTAGCCCAGACTAGGTGCATCTCTGCTATCTGTCGTCTCAATATGTCCACTTCCTCCTTCAGCGTTTGCATTTCCGTCTTTTCCTCCTCAACACTTTTCTCCGAGTTAGACATGCTTTTTGGTATTGGTCCCTTAGATCTTGTTTGGTAATGGTAATTTGCCAGTATGTTCTAACAAGCTAACTGTTTGAAATCTATGGAAAACAACAACGTTGTTAGTTTTTTAGAGTTTAACAGATATGTTATTGCACGTTGGGATGCAATGCACCTAGGCAGTTTAACCATTCCTATCATGTCTTTGCTTCTATTGTATGCGTCATTCCGACTTCTTACATATATGCCCTCTTTTGAGTGCTTCCCAAATTTTCCTTTATTTCCTTTATTTCTTTCTTTCTGTTTTCTATTATTCCCCTCTTTTTCTTTCCTTTCTTTATTGGTGGTCGAATCTTATGTGGATTGCCTACGTATCATGTCCCCGCATGAATCAGACCGTGCGTAGTTCTGACCACAAGTGCGAAAAATAAAGAAACCATATTTTGGAATTTTCCACTTTTATTAGGTGTTCGGTCATCCACATCTGTAACAACAAGTTACACCCCTTGAAAAAGTCTCCTCCGGCTTTGCAGGCTGTGAGAGCTCGAAAGATATCAGATACTATCATGGGTGCAAGAGTGCTTTCATCTTGAGTGAGAAAAGTACTGACGACCCCAGCTATCTTTATATCAATATTCCCATCTTTCCTCGGGAACACCAAAATCCCTAAGAAGGTTATCATGAAAGCAACACGTCTATGTTCATCCCATTTTCGAAGGTTACTTTTGCTGCATAACTTGTTATCTGGCTTGTCAAACCCTCCCACGTGGCCGTATCTTTGGTATATGAAGCTCAGAGTACAAAAGCCTTTTGCCAAATCTGGGTTATAGACCGTTCTTACTATCTTTAATGAGTCCAAAAACCGGTGCACGGTCACGGCTCTTGGAGCAACTAGGTATTTGTGTCTTAATGGAGCTTCAGCACTTTCGATGTACCCGGCTATTTCCTCCAAAGTCAGGGTGAGTTCAAAATTTGAGAAGTGGAAGACATTGTGCGCCGTGTCCCAGCAGGTGACCAATGCTCTTATAATATCCCCCTGAGGCTTGATTTCCAACAAACCCGTAAGACCTTTCAGATGTTTCCTGACTTCGTCTTGCCCTTCTTTGCCTAAATCATTCCACCATAGCCGCAACTGCAAAGGGATTTTAGTCATGATTGAAAAATGTTCATTTTGACTCGTGCTCATTTTGCACATTTATTAATGTGATTTAAACAAAAAGAAAAATTTATTTGACTCAAAACGATTTGACTATTTTTTCATTTTTCCAAATTAAAAAGAAAGATCCGATTTTCTGAACGCGACCTTTAAGCACTTCGGGGATGAAGATTTTAAGGTTGTGTGAGTCAATCGGTCAAAAATCCAAAAATGACCAAAAGCGGCCGTTTATGCAAAGTCAGCCTTCCGACGTCCCTTTCGAGAACATTTGGCTATCTTTGACAAAAACAATATCACCCGACTTATCTATGACAAAAACAACATCACAACTTGGATATTGGTTTTATTTTTCTAAAAATAGTAGTTATCTCCCTACACTGCTATTTTCTCTTTTTTCCCTTTTTCATAATTTTCCAGTATTCCTGATTTTCAGAAGCCGGTCAGCATGCAAGTCTGAAGCAAATAAATGTGTAAAACAAACATGATGCAGCAGGATGGTCTTTTTTATTTCAGGTTGCCTGTCCTAGACGGACCCTACCCCCGTGTTGAGTCCCCTAAGTCGAATGCAACATGATGCAAATAAGCGTTCCTGCTAGAGATCCGGCATGAGGTTTTGTTATACTAGGTTAAAAACCTTGGTGTTTGTTCTAGACCGTGTACCCGAGCGAACAACTCTAGTCGAGGAAGGAGCTCCTTTCCGGGAACCAAAAGGTCAGCCGGCTTAGAAACTTTCCGAGCCTCTTTCTTATTTCAAGGTATGACACTAACAGAATAGGGAGTCACGACCAGCGAGCACATCCCCAAAGATAAGAAGAGAAGGGTTTTGGTACAGTTTATATATACAGTTCAAATAATATCAAAGCGGTAAAAAGCATCATTTTGCACATTTAAGCCCAATCATATAATAAAATTAGATAATAAATAAATCCAAATACAACAATTATTATAAGCTCGAATTCTTGAACCCTGAACCAGAAATTCTGGGTTATAATCCCCAGTGGAATCGCCAGAGCTGTCACACCTCCTTTTTCCTACTACACCCCCGGAAGGGTGTAATAAAGGGAGTTTTTCAATTAAAGGACAATCGAAACGAGATTTATTATTAAGAGTTCGAGTCGCCACTTGAGAGATTTATGGTGTCCCAAGTCACCGGTTTGAATCCCGAATCGAGGAAAAAGTTGACTCGGTATTACAGTCTACGAACCAGAAATCCGAATAAGGAATTCTGTTAACCCGGGAGAAGGTGTTAGGCATTCCCGAGTTTCGTGGTTCTAGCACAGTCGCTCAACTGTTATATTCAGCTTAAATTATCTGATTTTTATACATGATGAACTTATGTGCAAATTTTAACTTTTTACCGCTTTTATTATTATTATTATTAATGAGAATTGCAACGTCATGAAAATGCGTCTCGAACCACGTCACATCAATGTACCCGTAGTTATTGACACATTTCGACTCCGTTGAGATTTGGATTGAGTCACATAAATATGCACCCGAGTTTAGGGAGGTAATGTTATTAAAATACGCGCCTAAAGAGACTAACGCGTTATTATTTTAGGGAAGGCCGTGAAATTCGCTAAATGACCCGTCCCGAAATCTGAGTGTTTTAATATATACATTTATTGAGGGCCCCGCAATTTATGGGTTTTTTTTAGCGAGGCTCGTCTCATTTATTATTTAAAGGCAATCCTGAAGCGACTACGATTTTCTATTTTTGTCTCTAAAAATCCTAATTAATTAACATGATAAAAGGTTGAATCCTTATGATTCACTTTCCAATTAATTCAATCCTAGTAACTTATGAAGTAAAGACGAAGCATGCTTAGCAAGTTGTTCAAAACAAAAGAATTGGACAGTTTGGGCATGTCGTGGCAGAAGGCAAGCCCAAGGGGCATTATTCAAGTTTAGTTGTGCAGCTAAATTAAAGTTGTCCGGGCCTCACGTTTAAGCCCAGAATCGAAGGTTGAATTAAAGCAAGATGTAACATTGATGATAGAACAAAATTTGAATTTAATCAATATGCTACAGCTATTCTTGAATTGTCTAGTTAAAGTTCATGTTCTGCTAATTGACGCCCAAAACTGTCCAAGAGGACACTTATGCAATCCGAATATTCAAAGGTAAACAATTAATTGTCATGCTGAGACCTCACCCTACTAGAATGCAAATCAGTTCTAAGCAGTTCAGCACAGCCCTACTTAATCACAACTTGAAATATTTTCTAGACAGATTTATGGGACCCAGGGCATTAACTAAGACCAACATGAACCATTCAGTTTAACTACAACTAGTACTCTGAAAATAGAAACTCATGTGCACCTCTAAATACACAAACACACAGCTAATGGTTCGATATGAATACACTCACGCTTAATAGTTCATCATTTCAATACAATTCATTACAATTTAATGGTTTGGCTAGTCCAAATATGTGACACAAATCAAAGTAAATGTAAACAAATACCAAATATCTAGCATCTATTCTAGTATAACAAAAGGTGAATAGATGAACCTTTTATTTCAGCATTTCAATTCAAAAAAGCTACATCGAATCAATCTCGAGAGTGTGTACCTGGAATTTACAACAATGAAGAAGAAGAAGAAGGTCAGCAACAACAGTAACACAACAATACAACAACAGTATGAACACCCAGCTAATTCCAACAACAACCACCAATCAAGTTCAATACCCAGGACAGTTCGAAAGCCAAACAGAACCGATGGAGCAGCCCAAAACAAATACCAAAACTCAAAAATGAACTAAGGGACTGAAGTACACGCGACCAGCTAATCCACCAACTAAAACAAACCAATCAGACTCCAAAAAAACCGATTCCAAATGCGATCAGATTTCAAATATAGGACTGAAAAAAGAGAATCCCAATTGTTTAAGGAGGCAATCAAACAGTAATCCCTCCCTTTCAGAACTAAACACTCTTCTGTTTTTAAACTCTAGAAAACTGACCAAAAATGTTCTCAAAGCTTCTCTCAAAGATGAGTTTTTCTAAGCTTTTTTCCACTCTTATGGTCTTAGCTCTAAGAATCTCCAGAAGTTCTGCTCAATGTCCATACCCTTTTCTCAAATGACTCCTTCTGTATTTATACCCAACTCTTGAACCCTTTCCATCCCCCTTTTTTTCTTTACAATTGTAAAAGAAAAAACTTTTTATTATTATCCCATGTTTTTACTTTCCATCTTGTAATATTCCTCTACTATGTATATCCTTTTAGCTTTTTTATCATTAACCTACTGTTTCTGATTTCCAATTAGTAAAGGCACTAGGCCAACCGCTTATTCCCCTTTTTGATTAAATTATTCAATGGTTTAGTGGCCCATTGAACAATCAACTGGCAGGCCATTCGAAATGAGTAAATCCACTTAAACTAAACACATTTTCAAACTTCAAATCCCAAACTACCCTCCTGATATTCATGAAACTGCAGTTATAACATATTCACCTAATCAAACTCAATCAATTGATCACATTAAGCCATCTTTTAATTAACACTTAATACACCAAAAATGAATTTAAAATAGGGTCAAACTCATCTTAGACTCCAAACTTAACAGATGAACAATTAGATTCAAATCACGAACTCAAACATTTGAACTTAGATTAGATCAAACAGCATCACAACCAAGATGAAAGATTCAATGATTCAGAAATATTTGTATTGCACCAGTAAGGTCAAAAATTGATTCACAGAGATACAGGGGAATAAACTAACTGTATTGGGAACAAATCACAATTAACCTTAGACAAAATGGATGAACACCGTAAATATACTAAATCGAAAAACAAACTGACCTCCTATCCAAAAATGATGAACAACAAAGAGCAGAGAACCAAACAATACATAAAATGACACCATTTGAACCAAATAATAACACCAAATAATTACGGGAGTAATCACGGTTTTATACAAGGCATTGTTGATACTGACTTATTCGAATCATTCAGGAAAACAAAGAAGAAACAAAAATACAGAGTAGGCACAAAAACATTCGAACTTAAACAAAAATAAGAAAAGAGTAGAAGATCAATTTACTGAACAAAAATTAATAGAAAAAAGAAAATAAAACAAAAACCTACCAATTAAACGGGGCCTGGGTTCGAACTTCCGATGTCTTTTGGACTTGGGGCCAATATGGACCCTAGTCGAGTGTTCTCGAATGAGAGAACTCAACTAAGGTCTATTTTGACCTCAGTCCCTTAGCCAACTTTAGACCATTACTCGAAAACCTTCGTTCGAGACTCTCCAACAGCATTCGAGGGAGGCTGGCTAGGGATTAAGGAAGAGGGAGTCATGGGGGGTCCAGGGGTGTTAGTTTGGGGTGATTTGGGTTTGTTAGGAGGTGGCGCCGCCACTGAGGATTCTTAGGGAGACGCTAGGATTCTCAGCTTAGATTCGTTATTCGAGGAGTCCCGTGGTGATTCGAAGGAAACTAATGTTGTTTTTGGTATAAGGGAGGTCTAACGGTGGTATGGTGTGATTTTGGTGGTTGTTAGATGAACTAGGGTTTTGGACGGGGATCTTCGATCGATTATTCGAAGGGATTGGTCGGGATTCGAAGGAAACTGATAGGGGATTAGAGATGAGGAGGTTATGGGGAAGAAGTGGTGTAATTTTGGAGGTCTTTGGTAACTGACCGCCGCCGTGGGCGATTTCTGACGGGCGGTCAGCGACGGAGTGAGGCGGAGGGAGACGATCTGTCTATGAGGCTTAGAGAGACGAAGAGGGGGATTTGGATTGAGGGGGGCTGGGTAGCATTTAGGAATATATACTAGATAGGAGATTGAACCCAAGCCGTTGGATCAACTCAGATCAACAGCTTGGATCGACTCGCCTATACGAAACGGGTTCGTTTGGTTTAGTAGGGGTATTGGGTTGGTCCGGTAAAGACGGGTCGGAGCTGGGGAGATGATCTCGATTGTTGGATATGCGAGATCCAACGGCTCAGAAAGGACGTGACCGATACGACGCCATTTTGGAACGTCTGAGAGGCCTGGCCAATTGGACCGGGTTAGGCAAATGTTTTGGGCCTGGATTTGGTCAAATTTGGACGGCCCCGTCCGGTTTTTCTCTTTATTTTCATTTCCTTAATTTCTAATTAATAAAACCAAAATTCTAACTTAAATGATAAAATCAAAATTTAACTAAAATGCTAATTAACTCCTAATAATAATTATCACACAATATTAAACACCAATTAAAAGTAAGCTCACAATTTGGACATTAAATGCCGAAAATGCAAAGTACATATTTTTGTGATATTTCGGTTTTTTGTAGAACAAACTTAATTACTCCTAATTGTAAGGTTAAGTTCTAAAATTGCAAATGCGACATATTTTTGTATTTTTCATTATTTCCACAAATAAACATGCACAGACAACTGTAAACAATTCACGAAAAATAACACAAAATTTCACAACAATTGTAAACAAACAAAATTATTTTACATTTGAATTTTTGGGAGTGATTCTCATACAGGGCAAAAATCACGTGCTCACACTCAACACCCCATCATCACCAATAGTCACATCTCTAGCATCATCGTGCTGAACTCTGTCCTTAAGGACGAGCAAATAAGGATCATCATGCTAGCGCTCTCTGATCTGATTATATAAAGAAGACCAAGAAATCACACAAGACAATACCCGACTGGGCTCTAAAATATCTAACCTCACAAACCAATTGTCCAAGGCCTGAACATCAACTATAAGAGGTCTCTCCCCAACTGGAATAGCCAAACTCCCCATACTCACCACCTTCCGACTCAAAGCATCGGCCACCATATTGGCCTTCCCTGGATGGTACAAAATAGTAATATCATAATCCTTTAGCAACTCCAACCATCTCCGCTGCCTCAAATTGAGATCATTCTTCTTGAACAAGTGTTGGAGGCTACAATGATCAATAAACACCTCGCAAGACACACCATACAGATAATGCCTCCAAATCTTTAACGCGTGAACAATGGCAGCCAACTCCAAATCATGAACGGGGTAGTTCTTCTCATGGGGCTTCAACTGACGAGAAGCATAAGAAATAACTCTACCCTCCTACATCAACACACACCCAATACCAACCCTCGAAGCATCACAACACACGGTATTTGAAACCTAAAGTTGATGGTAAAACTAACATTATAGTTGTGGTCAAGGCTATCTTGAGCTTTTGAAAGCTCTCCTCACACTCATCCAACCACCTGAAATAGGAACCCTTCTGAGTCAACTTGATCAAGGGCGATGCGAAAGATGAAAATCCCTGAACAAACCGGCGATAATAACCCGACAAACCAAGAAAACTGTGAATCTTTATGCCCGAGGACGGTGTGGGCTAACTCTGAACCGCCTCTATTTTTTTGGATCAACCTGAATACCCTCGATGGACACCACGTGCTCCAAGAAAGCCACTGAACTGAGCCAAAACTCACACTTGGAGAACTTTGCATAAAGTTTCTCCTCCCTCAATCTCTACAACACAACTCTCAAATGCTATGTGTGCTCCTCCTGACTATGCGAGTACACCAGAATATCATCAATGAAGATTATAATAAACGAGTCAAGATAAGGCCGGAACATGTTGTTCATCAAATGCATGAACGTTGTTGGGGCATTGGTCAGCCTAAAAGGCATCACCAAGAACTCATAATGACCATATCGGGTCCTGAAAGTTGTCTTAAGAATATCTGAGTCCATAATCTTCAATTGGTGATAACCTGAATGGAGATCAATCTTGGAGAACACTCTCTGTCCCTGAAGCTGGTCAAATAAATCATCATTGCGAGGCAAAGGATGCTTGTTCTTAACTGTTACTTTGTTCAGCTGCCTATAATCAATGCACATCCTTATCGTTCCATCCTTCTTCTTCACAAATAAAACTGGCATACCCTAAGGCGACACACTAGGCCAAATGAACGCCTTATCAAGGAGTTCCTGAAGCTGCTACTTTAACTCCTTCAACTCCGCTGGTGCCATACGATAGAAATGGGTTGAGTGCCCAACACCAGATCAATACCAAAATCAATATCCCTTTTCGGTGGCATGCCCGACAGGTCTGTACGAAACATATCAAGAAAATACCTCACAACTGGAACAGAATCAATACTGGGAGTCTCTGCACCGACATCCCTCACAAAGGCTAGATACGAAAGACAACCCTTCCCAACCATACGTTGGGCCTTCAAGAATGAAATTACCACTAGGGACATAATCAGTCGAACCTCGCCACTCAATTCTTGGGACACCCGATATAGACAATGTCATTGTCTTAGCATGACAGTCCAGAATAGCACGACACGGAGATAGCCAATACATGCCCAAAATAACATTAAAATCCACCATATATAATAATAAAGATCCACTGGGTCTCCAGAACCCCAATAATCACCACACACGACCAGTACACACGATCTACAATAATAGTATCACCCACCAGAGTAGATACATGAACAGGTGAAACAAGAGACTCACGTGGCATATCCAAATAACGAGCAAAGTATTATGACACATAAGAATAAGTTGAACCAGGATCAAACAATACAGAGGCATCTCTATGGCATACTGAGACAATACCTGTAATAATAGCATGGGAAGCAATAATATCGGGTCTAGCTGTAAGTGCATAGAAACGGGCTTAACCGCCACCTGATCGACCTCCCCCTCTAGGATGGCCTCTAGCTGACTGTCCTCCACCCCTAGCTGACTGGGTGGGTGATGGTGAAGTAACTGGTGCTGAAGCCGATGGCTGACTCCTCTGCTGAGATGAACCCGCAAAACAACGAGGACACTGCCTCCACATATGACCTATCTCTCCACACTCATAGCAACTCCCGGGTGCTGGAGATGGGGACTGAAGGGAACCCCTAGCACCAGAATGACTAGCAGATACACTTGGCATAGAAGAGCCCTAAACTGATGGAGCACGGGACGAACTCTGATCTAGAAGGGCACTAAGTGATAACTGGACCTGATGAAAACTGTGAGAACCATGACCCAATGACGCCCCAGGATAACCTGGGCGAGCTAGCTGAGCATGCCTGAATGGATGGCCTCTACCGTGCTGAAACTGACCTCTCAAAGGAGCACCACCATAACTACCAAATCCTCGAGGCCTCTTGGCCTCTCTCTCATCTCGCTCCTGGCAACGAACTAACTCAATCTCACGAGCAATGTCTACAACCTGCTCAAAAGTAGCACTAGACACCTTTTCCCTGGTCATGAGAATGCGAAGCTGATAAGTGAGGCCATCCAAAAACCTCTTAATCCTCTCTCTATCTGTTGGAACCAACCAAATAACATGATGAGCTAACTCTGAGAACCTCATCTCATACTGCATCACAGTCATCTCCCATTGACGCAACCACGCAAACTACCTATACAGCTCCTCTCTGCGAGACTGCGGCACATACTTCTCCAAAAAGAGAACGGAGAACTACTTCCAGGTAAGGGGTGCTGCACCAACAGGCCTATGCCTCTCATACGCCTCCCACCAAGTGAAGACAGCTCCAGAAAACTGAAAAGTAGTGAAAGCGGCCCCGCTAGTCTCCAGAATACCCGTTGTACAAAGAATCCTCTGACACGTATCCAAGAAACCCTGGGCATCCTCGCCCTCTGCACCACTAAAGATTGGAGGCTAAAGTCTACCAAACCTCTCCAACCTATGTTGCTCGTTCTCTTGCATGGAAGGAGATACAAAGTCCTCAGCAGCTGCAACCAGCTGGGCTAGATGTTCCCCCGGTGTATGAATTCCCTCCATGACCTGCTCAGGTATGCAAGCGGCGGGAGTCTGATTGCCTCCCCCGGCCTGAGAAGTAGTTGCGGTTGTAGTAACTGAGACTGCTTGAGCTAGGCCAGGGCATACTGATAGAATATGATCCAAGGCCTGATCGCAACCAACTCCACACTACTACAAAGTAGGAGAAAAGGGTCGCAATAGCTTTTACCCGATATGAGGGTCGGGATCGAATCCACAGAGAGCTAGGATGTAGTTGGGTATTTACTTAGCCTAGTATTCCATATATGCTCTTAATTGATCTTCTTTTCATTTTTGGGTTTTCTTTTATAAACTACTATTATCAAACTACAAATTAAGATTAAAACTAAATTACGCTAAGAGATAATTTCTAAGAGTTATATCTAATGAATTAAGGGGCACTAGGGTAGTGACTTCTACCTAGGTGGCTAATTGACGGGTAGGTGCTTCTAAGGCTTACTTGACAAGATTGGGGAAATATGTATAACCGTTGCAGTATTTTACCCACTCTCACAACTCTCGGTAGAGATAGTGATTTTGCCCAATTGACTTTCTCGAGACCAAATGGGCAGGCAAATTAGCTCGAGCAACTAGGGTTGAAGTCGAGAAATTACTCTCTCGAGGTTTAACCCTTTAATTGTGACCATCAATTCTCTTGAGTCCATCCCAATTCCTTGTTGGGTCAATTTTGGAGACTTAGGCTCTCTTTCTCAAGAAGAGCCAAGTCAACTTAGCACAAACCAGTGTTTGCAACTACCAATTCATAAATTAAACCATAAAATCAACCCAAATACAAACACTCATAGTCTATCTAACCTTAAATCACAACACCCATCAATTACCCATACTAGGGCTGAGCCACAACCCTAGCTAATGGGTTTATCTACTTATGCTTGAACTAGAAAATAGAGAAATAGATGAAGAAAAAGGCATATTAATTAAACACTAAAGTAAAATACAAGAATCTATCGTTAAATCCAAGCTAAGATGCTAAAGGCTACAAATGATGTTCCCACAAGCGCAGCAGCTAAAATAAAATGACTGATGCCCTAAAAATGGAAAAGGATTCTATTTATACTAAGCTGGAAAAACTAGACAAAAATGCCCCTGCAGGGTCAGTGCGGGCCGCACAAAATGGACTGTTGCTGCACTAGGCTCTTTGAACTTCAAATCTTGGCTCTCTGAACTTGGACTCCGCGGCTCGCGGCCACGGAATCAGCTAGTGCGGTCCGCACAAATATGACTGTGGACTGCATGGGCTTGAACCTTGGCATTTTCAGCTCTCTGAAGTTCTCTTCTGCGGACCGCACATAATGGCAGTGCGGCCGTGGAGCCTTCATCGCGGACTGCATAATGTGTATTGTGGCCGCGTTACTGGAAGCTTGGTTTTGCCAGTCTCTAAATCTACCTAGTGCGGACTGCACAGAATGGACTTCGACCGCACTAGGTGTCATGCCTTGAATTTATGCTCTATGAATCTCCCTACTGTGGACCGCACAAAGTGTAGTGCAGCCGCTCTAGGCCTGTATGTCCTGAGTTTGCCTTGTCTTTGGTACTTATGTAGATTTTACTCCTTTTGAGCCTATCTTTGATATTTTATCACTTTATCGATCAAACCTGCAATCAAGCACAACTTATGAGCATATTGGGACTATTTTGTAACAATTTATAATCAAAGCGTAAGCAAGAAGGAGTATAAAACACGTCAAAATCCCTAGTTATCAACTCCCCCAAACTTAAGCTTTTGTTTGTCCTCAAGCAAACAAAATAAGACCCACCCCTTAAGGGAAAATCCAAGAATTTTTAGTTATCCTAAAGTATCCTCAACAAGCATCAATTGGGACTAACAATTGCCCTCAATACGAATGCATCATTAACAACATTTAGCCTTTGAAAAATTATGGATCAAGCGTGACACAAGAGCATCAAGAGTTGACTCATTACATCAAAGAACTCTCTCAATTACTTTGGTCGTTGTGGAACCCAAACTCTTACATCCTCAACTCTCCCTAGGCAAACATCACCTTTTTAGAGTATTGACACACAAATCGAGGTTAATGGGAAATCACTCATCTCTCTCAAGAAAAGGTCACAAGTTCGGCTCTAGGTACCATATGCTTTCCCCTTATGTAAGTATCCACTAATGTAAGCTTCATTCAACTTAAGATCATATAGGGTTTTTGTGAAGGCTTTTGGTTTATGATAGGAAATATTTTGTTCTAAGTGAGTTCCATCTTCCCTTAAGCACTTCTTTTGATTCATTTGGCACACATTCTCTTGACTCTTTGAGTCATCACACTTCTTTCTAAGGGGTTAGAGAGACACATTGTCACTCTTTTTTATGCAATTCAAACCATTTCTGCTTTTTCAACTTTCCACACCTTTCTTTCTTTTGCTTTTCTTGAATCCCTTTTTATTCTTTCTCACATGTGAGCATTCTTTTTGTCTTTTGCTTTTCTTTCTTTTTCATTGCCTTTCCTTTTCTTCCTTTTTGTGCCTTATACCACTTTGTGGTCATCCTCGTCTCTCCCCCCAAACTTATACTTTTGCCATGTGCTCAGGAAAAGATCGGGTGCCAAGAGAGGGTATCTTTTAGAACGGGTATAGGCTTGTAACATGGTTCTTGAAAGAAAAAGGTCTAAGGCTCAAAAGAGTTGACTAGGGAACTTATCATTGGTAGGCTATGGAATTTGTTCAACTATCATTTGGATCAAGGATATCCTATAATCACTTCTCAAGTCAAATTTCACTTAAGATTTTGCCTTAACAAACATTCAGGGCAAGTTCTAGACCAATGGCTCGGGACTTGGACTCGCAATTCAATTTCTCACCACTCAAGTTAAGGGATTGCTAAAGACATCGAGTCGGGGGCCCAAAAAAACCTTAGATATGATTTGATCACACAATGGTCCCAAAAAACCACTTGATGATTATCGGCCAATGCAAGAGTCTCAAGGCCACGACTTTCACCATCCTAAACACAACATTTTGTCTTTGGCCATGGGATCAAAGGCAAATGTGCTAGGCCCAAATGAAGCTTTTCTTGAGGTACTCTTAACTACAAACTACCAAAAACAAAAACAAAAATGACTCAAACCCTTAAGAATGAGTAACGGTCATGGTGGGGCGATGACTATTGCTACTTGGGTAATTTTTTATGGGTCAGCAAACTTTTAAGCGATTAGGGTCTAGCCGCCCGAATCCATGCGGATGGCTTGTGTTGTCAAAAATGCAAAAATCTAGGAATCGGGTGGAATTCTAATTTATGGCCCTAATACGCTAACAAACGAGGAAAGTTCATGGCGAGGCGATGGCTATAGTTTTTTATGTTATTTTTTATGGGCCGACAAAATTTTAGGCGATCCGGGTCCGGTCCCCCGGACCCATTAAGATGGCTTGGGCGATAGAACCCAAACAACTGGAAATCGGGTGGAATTCTAATTTTATGGTCCTAATACACCAACAAATGAGGAACGGTCATGGCAAGCACATGAAAATCTAGGAAATAGGCAGAATAACAGTTTAATGGCCCTAAAATGCCAAAAAGGGAGGAACGCTCATGGAGAGGCTACAACTATTGTTCCTTAGGTCATATTTGTTGGTCCGGCAAAATTTTATGCAGTCCAGTTCTGGCCTCCCAGACTTATGCTGCTGTCGTGGGCTATAGCAAAAATATATCTGAGAATCATGTGGACTTCTAATTTTATAGCCCTAAAATGCCAAAAAATGAGGATCGGTCATGGAGATACAATGACTATTGTTCTTTAGGTCCTTTTTGATGCGACGACAAAATTTTAGGCGATCTAAGTCCGGTCGCCTGGACCCATGAAGATAGCATGGGCTATCGCAAACAAAAAAATTTGAAATCTTGCATAATTTCAGTTTTATAGTCCTAAAACGCCAAAAAAAATAAGGAACGATTATGGAAAGTCGATGATTATTGTTCCTTAGGTCATTTTTTATGGGCTGAGAAAAGTTTAGGCGATCGGGGTCTGGTTGCTTAGGCCTATGCAAATGGCATGGGCTATAGCACACAAAAATTATGAAATCGGGCAAATTCAGTTTTATTGCCCTAAACGCCAAAAAATAAGGAACGGACATGGAGAGGTGCGGATTATTGTTCCTTAGGTAGTTTTTTATGGGACAGAAAAATTTTAAAGTATCAGAGTCTGTTCACCCAGACCCATGCAGATAGTGTGGGCTAAAGCTCATGAAAATCTGAGAATCGGGCAAAATTCAAATTTTATGGCCCTAAAAGCCTAAAACGAGGAACGTTCATAGCTAGGAAATAACTATTGTTCCTTAGGTATTTTTGATGGGTTAGCAAAATTTTATGCATCTGGGTACGGATGCCCGGGTCCTCGGATCCATGTAGATTCCGTAGGCTATAGCACACAAAAATTTGGGAATCGAGCAAAATTCTAATTTTATGGCCCTAAAATGGCAAACAATAAGAAACGGTGATGGTGAGGCGATGACAATTGTTCCTTAGGAAATTTTTGATGGGTCACTCAATTTTTGGCTATCCGAGTATGGCCACCCGGACCCATGCATATGACGTGAGCTATAGCACACAAAAATCTAAGAACCGTGCGAAATTCCATTCTTGTGTGCCTTAAAATGCCAAATAAATGGGGAACCTTCATAGAGAGGTGATGACTATTGCTTATTAGGTTGTTTTTTATGGGCTGACAATATTTTAGGCGATTCGGGTCGGGTCGTCCTGACCCATGGTGATTTTGTCGGTTATCGCCCATGTAACCTAGTAATCGAGTGGAATTCTAGTTTTATGGCTCTTAAATGCCATAAAATGAGGAACAATCATGACGAGACGATGACTATTATTTTTTAGGTTGTTTGTGATAGGCTAGCTAAATTTTGGGCAATCCATGTCCTGTCGCCCAAACCCATAAATATGGCGTGGGCTATATCACTCGAAAACCTGAGAATTTGACAAAGTTACAGATTTATTTTACTAAAATGCCAAAAATAAGAAACGGTCATGGTGAGACAATGAATTGTTCCTTAGGTTATTTTCGATAGGCCGGTAAACTTTTATGCAACTCGGGTCCAACTTCCGAATTCATGTAGATGTGTGGGTATTACACACAAAAATTTGAGAATCGAGCGGAATTATAGTTTTATGGTCCTAAAGCACCAAAAACTAAAGATCAATCATAGCAAGGCGGTGTCTATTGTTCCTTAAGTTATTTTTTATAGGACGGCAAAACTATAGGCGATCCGGGTCAGGTCACCTGGACCCATGCAAATGGTGTGGACTATATAGCACACGAAAATTGGAAATATGGCGGAATATAAGTTTTATGGCCTTAAAACGCAAAAAAAAAACGATCATGGAGAGGCGATGACTATTGTTCCTTAGATCATTTTTTATGATCCGTCAAAATTTTAGGCAACCCAAGTTCGGTCGCCCAGAACCATGCAGATGGCATGGGCTATAACACATGAAAATCTGAGAATCAGGTGGAATTGCTGTTTTATAGTCATAAAACGTTGAAAAAGAAGGAACGATCATGGCGAGGTGATGACTATTTTTCTTTACGTCGTTTTTGCACTGAAAAATGTTTAGGTGACCAAGATCTGGCCGCCTGGACCCATGCAGATGGCTTGGGCTATAAAATATAAAAATCTAGGAATCAGACAAAATTCTTGTTTGATGGCCCTAAAAGCTAAAAAAAATGAGGATTGGTCATGGAGAGGCGATGACTATTATTCCTTAGGTTATTTTGATGGCCTGACAAAAGTCTAGACGATCAGGGTCCGGTCGTCGGGACCCATACAGATAGCATGGGCTACAGCACACGAAAATTCAAAAATTATGCGAAATTCCACTTTTATGACCCTAAAATACCAGAAAATAAAGAATGGCCATGAAGAGACCATGGCTACTGTTCCTCGGGCCGTATTTTATGGGCCGACAAAATTTTAGGCAGCAGGACCCATGCAGATGACATGGGCTATAACACATTAGAATCGGGAAATCAGGTAGAATTCCTGTTTTATGGCCCTAGAATGTCAAAAAAGATTGACGACCATGGTGAGGCGATGACTATTGTTCTTTAGGATATTTTTGATGGGTCGGAAAATTTTTTGGCAATTCAGGTCCAGTCTCCAGACCCATACAGATAGCATGGGCTATAGCACATAAAAATCTGAAAATCTGGCAGATTTCAAGTTTTATGGTCCTAAACGCCTAAAATAAGGAAAGGTCATGGCGAGGTGATGAATATTGTTGCTTAGTTCATTCTTGATGGGCTGGCTATATTTTAGGCGATCCCGGGCCGGTCGCCCAAGCCTAAGAAAATCTGTGAATTTGGAAAAATTCTAGTTTTATAGCTCTAAAATGTCAAAATGCGGAACGGTCATGGACAGACAATAATTATTATTCCTTTGGTCATTTTTTATGGGCCAACAAAATTTTAGGCGATCTAGGAAGATCGTCTGGTCCATGCATATGTCTATAGCACATGAA
This sequence comes from Nicotiana glauca, assembly GCA_026770625.1. Taxonomy (NCBI): domain Eukaryota; kingdom Viridiplantae; phylum Streptophyta; class Magnoliopsida; order Solanales; family Solanaceae; genus Nicotiana; species Nicotiana glauca. The sequence continues at coordinate 26,479 of MU683845.1, forward strand.
AATCTGGGAATCGAGCGGAATTTCAGTTTTATGGCCCTAAAATGCCAAAAATGATGAACAATCATGGTGAGGTGATGACTGTTGTTCCTTAAGTCATTAATGATGGGTCGGCAAAATTTTAGGCGATATAGGACGATCGCCCAGACCCATGCAGATGGTGTGCATTATAGTATACAAAAAGTTAGGAATCGGGCTTAATTCCAATTTATGGCCCAAAAACGCAAAAAACAAGAAACGGTCATGGAGAGGAGATTACTTTAATTTCTTAGGTCATTTTTACGGTCTGAAAAATCTTAGGCGATCACGGTCCGATCGCCCATGTAGATGTCGTGGGCTATAGCACACGAAAATTGGGGAATCGGGCAGAATTCTAGTTTTATGACCCTAATGTAATATGTCAAAAAATGAAGAACGGTCATGGAAAGGAGATGAATATTGTTCCTTAGATCATTTTTTATTTAAGTGATCCGGTTCCGGCCGCCTGGATCCATGGGGATGACGTAGGCTGTCAAAATGCAAAAATCTAGGAATCAGACTCGCGAAGATGGCATAGGGTATAGCAAATGATGACTATTTTTTCTTAGGTCATTTTTTATGGGCCAACAAAATTTTAGGCGACCGAACCGGACCCATGCAGATAACATGGGGTATAGTACACGAAAATTGGACAATCGAGCACAATTCTAGTTTTATGGCTCAAACACTCCTAAAAATAAGGAATGATCATGGCAAGGCGATGACTATTTTTCTTTAGGTTATTTTTTATGGGCTGAAAAATATTTGGGCGATTCGGGTCCGATCGCCCGTACACATGGAGATAGCATGGGCAATAGCACACAAAAATCTAGAAATCGGGCAGAATTTTAATTTATGGCCCTAAAATGCCAAAAAAAAATAAGAAACGGTCATTGGGGAAAAAATGATGTGGACAATAGAACATGAAAATCTAGGAATCGGAAGAAATTCCAATTTTATGGCCGTACAACGCCAAAAAATGAGTAAAGGTCATGGATAGGTGATGACTATTGTTCCTTAGGATATTTTTATGAACCATCAAATTTTTAGATAATCCGGGTCTGATCGCCCAGACTCATGCAATGGCGTGGGCTATTGCACACGAAAATCTGAGAATCCGGCAGAATTTCAGTTTTATGGCCCTAAAATGCCAAAAACGAAGAACGGTCGAGGTGAGGCGATGATTATTATTCCTTAGGTCATTTTATATAGGCCGGCAAATTTTTAGCCGATTCGGGTTGATCGCCCGAACCCATGCAGAGGTGTGAGCTATACCACACGGAAATTTAAAAATCGGGCGAAATTTTACTTTTATGGCCCTAAAAAGCCAAAAATAAGAGGAATGGTCATTGCGAGGCCATGACTAGGGTCTGGTCATCCGACCCATATAGATGGCGTGGGTTAACACGAAAATTTAGAAATCGAACTTAATTTTGATTTTATGGCCCCAAAACGCTAAAAAGAGGAACGGTCATTACGAGGCAATAACGATTTTTCCTTAGGTCCTTTTTTATGGGCTGGCAAAATTTAAGACAATCTGGTTCTGGTCGCCCAGACTCATGCATATGGCGTGGGCTATAACACACGAAAATCTTAGAATCGGAAAAAATTCCAGTTTTATCGCCCTAAAATGCCAAAAAATGAGGAAAGATTATGGAGAAGCGTTGACAACTGTTCCTTAGGTCGTTTTTTATGGAATGGAAAATTTTATGGAATCCGGATCCTGTCGCTCGGACCCAAGCAGATGGTATGGGTTATTGCACATGAAAATTTGAGAATCGGGCGAAATTAGAGTTTTATGGCTCTAAAACGCCAAAAAAATGAGGAACGATCATGGCGAGGCGATGACTATTATTGCACATGTCATATTTTATTAGCAGGAAACATTTTAGGCAATCGGGGTCCGGCCGCATAGACTCATGCATATGGTGTGGACTATAACATATGAAAATCTAAGAATTGGGGGAAATTCTACTTTATAGCCCTAAAAACCAAAAAATAAGGAACGGTCATGGCGAGGCAATAACTATTGCTCCTTAGGTCTTTTAGGTGATCCTCGTCCGGTCACCTGGACCCATGTAGATTGTGTGGGTTATAGCTCACGAATATATGAGAATCAGGAAAAATTCTAGTTTTATGGCTCTAAAATGTCAAAAAATAAGGAACGGTCATAGCGAGGCGATGATTATTGTTCCTTGGATCATTTTTGATAGGCCTACAAAATTATATGCATCAGGTTCCGGTCTCCTGGACCCATGCAGATAGTGTGGGTTATAAAACACGAAAATTTTAGAATCGAGCGGAATTTCAGTTTTATGACCCTAAAATGCCAAAAAACAAGGAATGATTGTGATGAGAGGATATCTATTGTTTCTTAGGTCATTTTTAATGGGCCGAAAAAATATTAAGCGATTCGAAAACAGGTGCCTGGACCCATGCGGATGGCGCAGGTTATAGCATATGAAAATTTAAGAATCGGGCGATATTCCAGTTTTATGGTCCTAAAACACCAAAAATAAGGAATGATCATGGCGAGGCGTTGACTATTATTCGTTGGGTCAGTTTTTATGGGCCGGAAAAATTTAGGCGATACGAGTCCGATTGCCCGTACCTATGAATATGGGCTATAGTACACAAAAATCTGTGAATCGAGAGAAATTCTTGTTTTATGCCCCTAAAATGCCTAAATGAGGAACGGTCATGATGAGGTAATGACTATTGTTCCTAAGGTTGTTTTTTATGAGCCGAAAATTTTTTAGACTATCCGGGTCTGGTCGGTCGGACCCATACAGATGACATGGGCTATAACACACGAGAATCTGGGAATCGGGCTGAACTCCTATTTTATGGCCCTAAAATGCTAAAAAGAAGACACAATTATGGTGAGGCGATAACTATTGTTCCTTTGGTCATGTTTTATGGGCCGGCAAAATTTTAAGTGATCCAGGTCTGGTCGCCCGGATCCATGCAAATGGCGTGGGCTATAGTACATGAAAATCTGAGAATCGGGCGGAATTCCAATTTTATGGCCCTAAAACGCCATAAAACGAGGAATGGTCATGGTGAGGTGATGACTAGTGTTCCTTGTATCGTTTTTGATATGCCAGCAAAAAATTTAGACGATCCAGGTCCGGTCGCCCGAGCCCATGCTGATGCCATGGGCTATAGCACACGAAAATTTGAGAATTGGGTAAAATTCTAATTTTGTAACCCTAAAACACCATAAAACGAGGAACGGTCATGGTGAGGCGATGACTATTGTTCCTTGTGTCGTTTTCGATGGGCCAGCAAAAAATTTAGGCGACCCAGGTCCGGTCATCCGAGCCCATGCAGATGGCGTAGGTTATAACACACGAAAATCTGATATTGGGCGAGATCCCAATTTTATGGTCCTAAACGCTAAAAACGAGGGACGGTCCTGGCGAGGCGATGACTACTGTTCCTTAAGTCTTTTTTATGGACCACTAAATTTTTTGGCAATCTGGGTCTGGTAGCATGTAGATGGCGTGGATTATAACATACAAAAATCAGGGACCAAAAGAAAAAAGAAACGGTGATAATGAGAGAGAATACAGAGAAGCTCATGCATGCTAACACCCAGACTAAATAGGTAACTCTGCAATAATAGTACACGAAAAGCAGTCTCATGGGCAAGTGACGACACTTCAAATGGAAGTTTTGGAGTGTTGTCGTAAATGATAAAGATATCTAGACATCTAACAGAAAGGCAATAAAACAGTGAATTGAGAAGAACGAGAGATAGTAAATATTATCAATTTATCATCAATAATTGAATAAATAAACAAGTGGGCAATATTGCACCCCTTTATACCTAATTCTGTTTTCATACTAACTGTAAAGACATAGTATAACTCAATTACTGAAGTTCCTGATCCACCACCACATTTTGGACAAGGTAGTAGCAAAAAACCACGTATATAATGGATGTGTTCAAGATATTCGCAAAATTCTAGCCAAAGCTACTGGATTCAGACGAATGAACACATAAGTTATGATTTACTTCGCTCTTGAATGTAAATGTAGATTAAAACATCTATGCGCTTTGACCTCCAACATTAATGTCCATGATCTAAACATAAAATAAAAACAGAACGAGCTTCTGATAAGTTTGTTATGCTGGCTCAAAGGAAAAGGGCAAGTTTGGTTTAGCTCATCAAGCTATTACAGAACTAAAATCGGCTTAGGAACCCAGTTATTGGCACGTAAATCCAGCACATCGCAAACCATAACCCTCAGTCGTGGAGCCAACTGAGGATTTGTTGACAGTTTCTTCAAACATTCAAAGTAAACATCGATGTTCTCCCTTGAATCTTGGCTCTTATCAAGCAGCTTGCCAATGTTGTTGAATAATTGACAAATGGCTTCAACATTCTCTTCTGCCAGACAATATTTGTGATTGTATATTAACAGTTCCTGTTAACAGAACCAGCAAAGACAATCATTGGTAGAGTTCTTAACATTATTGAGTCAATTGTTGCAAAAGCAACAACATACCCAGTATAATCACACAAGTGGAGTCTAGGGAAGGTAGTGTGTACGCAAGCCGTACCCTTACCTGGAGAGGTAGAGAGGTTGTTTCCGATAGACCCTCGGCTCAAGAAGAAGAAGGAGGAGGAGGAGGAGGAGGAGAAAAGAAAGAAGAGGGAGACAACGACGATAAGGAAAAAGGGGCCAAAAAAGAAAAAGCAGCATCAAATAGTAACATTCAGGGAAAACCTTAACAATGCGATGAACAATATTTTTGCTGACCATCCTAAGCTTAAAAATCTCTCCAATAAGCCGTATATTGCCAAGAGTTCGCAGTTTGATCAACTTTTCTTTGTCCTTGCGTTCTGACTCCTGCTCCGGTGCTGTCATTTGCCTCGCCTCTTCTTGCAGATTGTCAGCACCTTCAAATGTCTTCTGACAATTATTCAATAGAACATGCTTGAGCGTAATCTCTCTGCAACCAAATTCATCAGAAGGAAATGGAGGCAGCTTTTTATTGAGATCAAAAAACAGTCGGGCATACTTCGGGCAAAATGTTGGTTCTAGTACAGCCTTGTCAAATATCAAGGTAACAACACCCTGGAGTGAAGATAAAACATGTTAAATCTCCAGGACTAACATGGAAAATATTGAACTAAAAGATAACGACCAAGGAGAGATGTATTGTCTGGATACAGGAGGACGGACCTTTAGAATGACTGCACTAGTTATCCCTGTAATTATCAATTGACTTTTAAGAAGACCAAACCTTTTCAGAGTCGGGTTGTTGAGTATACTGCAAATAGGAGTAGTTAGTATCAATTAGTTAGATAAATTCCAAATCTTCAGATAACACTGTAATAGAATTACCATTTTATCTAATAATAAAATTTTTGAACCAAGAACCTCATCGATCCATACTTATCTCTCTCGCTCTCTCACACACACACGCATGCGCATGCACGCAGACTAACATACAGACCAAATAGGGATATCAATATCTTCTCTCTGCAATAATAGAACATGCATAAAAACGCCCCATGGACATGAGGCGACGCATCCAATAGACAGGAAGACAGAGAGGAACTGAACTATAATTTAAGCATATGTGCTTTGTGTAACTGCATAACTATTACAGAGAGTAAAAATTTACCCCACCACAGTCTTCAAGACACAATAGTCGTCAGAAAGATTGCTTCTTCGAGCTGCTGACGATGCCAGCTCTGCCTTGATAAGAGCAGGGGCAAGTCCTCGCTGATTCAAAAACAGAAATAAAAGTTTCTGAGATCATTATTTATCCGACAACACAAGAGTGGGTTGCTCTAGTCGTGAGCACCCTTCACTTTCAACCAAGAGGTTGTGAGTTCGAGTCACCTCAAAAGCAAGGTGGGGAGTTCTTGGAGGGAGGGATGCCGAGGGTCTATCGGAAACAGCCTCTCTACCCCAGGGTAGGGGTAAGGTCTGCATACACTACCCTCCCCAGACCTCACTAGTGGGATTATACTGGTTTTTGTTGTTATATTATTTATCCGATAGTAGCAAAAAAACGGATAAATAATGGATGTGTATTGGGAACAATAGAATAATCATTAAATTAAGAATTACCCCTGGATTGAGAGATACTAGAGTTCTTGCAAATTGTGGTTCGGAAAAAAGAGTCTGAGACTGGACCTGCGCCTACAAAAAAATGAGACAACATCTCGCAACATATAGTGAGTACTGCAAGAAACTTACAACAACAACAACAACCCAGTATAATCCCACTTAGTGGGGTCTGGGGAGGGTAGTGTGTACGCAGACCTTATCCCTACCTACCCCAGGCTGTTTCCAAATAGACCCCCGGCATCCTTCCCTCCAAGAACTTCCCACCTTGCTCTTGGGGAGACTCGAACTCACAACCTCTTGGTTGGAAGTGGAGGTTGCTTACCATTAGAGCAACCCCTCTTGTCAAGAAACTTGTAATGATTAAACAAGAAACATTTTTCGATAAATGGAAAAATGGAGAACAGCATATCTATCATCATAAACCAGAAAGGAAAATATAACCTTTTTTAACAGATACTCACATTGGAATCTGCACAACCTCGATGGGCACTTTCACCAAACAGTAGAGGAAATTCTTGTTTGATTTCAAGAATATCATCGGAAATGTTAACCACCTAGAGAGAAACAATCAACCAAATGAAAAACAATAAATAAGAAACAAATTAGTGGCATCATTCCTTAGCACCGGAAAATGAGAATTCATATATTCGATCAGAAATTTCTTGAAACTAAAATAAAATGACATCTAAAATGGACCAGAGGAAGCAAAGATATGACTATTACCTTCCTCAGTTTCAGCAGTTGATCTCGAGAATACCTAAAGCATTCACAACCCTCAAAACAAGAGTCTCCAGTAATCTACAATGATAAAAGTATAGTCAAGACACATATCATACAGTAAGTGTTGAATTTGCCAAAATCCCACATCGGTGGTTTAGGCATTTGTTAGGGAAATTTTCCCTATAAAAGGAGGCCTAATGTTTAGGATTCATATACATCTCTCATTTGTCTTCTTATCTTCTTAAGGCATTTGTATCTTCTCTCTTTAGTATTATTTCACTTGTATTTTTGAAGTGGAATAAAATATTGGTTGTGTCCGAGGAGTAGGAAAAATTAGCCGAACCTCGTAAATTCTGGTGTTCCTTTTATTGTTGTTTTATTGTCTTATTTATTATTTAGTGGCTGCCATAATTTTTGGTATAGTAGTTGTGACTCATTCACGCTATATACATTTGGCTTCCGCAACAGTAAGTTCTTAAATTAAATCTCAACAACGAAAGAAAAAAGGCATTATCAAATAAAAGGCATATCCTGATAAACAGATACTCACACCGGTGTATGCATGACCTCTATCGGCATCTACATCAAACAGTTTAGGTTCTTCTTGTTTTATTGTAAAAATATTACTGGAAATATTAACCACCTAAAAAACATAAGGGATAATATCAAATTGAAAGATGAAAGGATAGGGAAGACACATATCATGGTACAATATGTGGAACAGAGCTCAAACACAATTGTTGTCATAAAAGTAAGACAGCAAAAAAAAAAATCAAGAGCAAAAGTACCCATGCTATTACTAAAAGAAAAAATTGAAATATGTGCCAAAATATACATGTCTTTCGACATAGTAAATATTTTTAAACTATTAACAATAAATAACTTCATCCATTACATGATTCTATATACTTGGTAACTGCAAGGAATTGTATAACTAACAACTCAATTATTAAAGTTCCTGATCCACCACCGCCTTTCGGCAAGGTAACATATGACTTAACTGCATAATGAAATGAACCGGATTGACATCCTAAAAGTAGTTCTTAAGATAGACGATGGATGTTTTCTGGAGGCAATAAAAAGAGCATCAAATTAAAAATTACCGCTTGGTTGGGAGACATTTGAGTTCCTGCAAACTGTGAGTTACGTTGTTCTTGCCCATTATATTCATTAGCTTTCTGTGTAGAATATAATTCGCCCTCAAGGGGGGCAGAGAGCTGTGCCAACTTACAATGCCAATCATCGGTGTCTGCTTCAGAATAATGAGTCTGAGACTGGCCCTGCACCTAAAGAAACATAAATGACACAACTTGTGGAAACAGAAAGCATATACTGAAAAAAAAGTAACAAATCTAAAAGGAATTGTTTTTATGAAATGGAAAAATGAAGTTGTTCTTTTGCTTGGGCAAATAACAACATTCCCTCTCCATCATCACACATATATCAGAAAGGAAAAACATGAACTTTTTCAAGAGATACTCACATTGGTATCTGCACAATCTTGATTGGGATCTTCATCAAATAGTTCAGCTTCAACTTCTTCTTTGAGGTCAAGAATATGGTCCCTCAGTAACAGCAGCTGATCTCGAGTATACCTGACGCGTTCACGGGCCTCAAAATGAGTTTCCCCAATAGGCTACATTGAATAAACGGATAGTCATAACACAGCATACATAAAGTTCTTAAATTGAATGTCAACAATGAAAGAAAAGGCATTATCCTTTTAAAAGATATATACTCACATTGGTATCTGCATGATCTCGATTGGCGTCTTCACCAAACAGTTCACGATCAACCACCTAATAAACATAAAGAAGAAACAAATTAATTTGAATGATGAAATGATATGTGTCTGATAATGCAAATACAACATATTTAATTTGAATCTCATCAAAGAAAGAAGAGCATTATCAAAGAAATCAACATTACAAGTATCAAAATACATCAACAACAGCCTATGTTGCTCGGACTCTTCAAAATGTAGCCAAGTGCGTGTCGGATCCTCCAAAAGTAGTGCATTTTTGAAGGATCTGACACGAGTGCAACAACATTTTTAGAGAGTTCGAGCAACATAAACAACAACGATGCCTCAGTCCCAAACAAATTGGGGTCGGCCATATGAATCCTCACTGACCATGTTATTCCATATATATAAACTAATCTCAAGCCAACATTATACAAGACATAAATAAATAAATAAACGAAACAAGAAGTACTAGAAGTTGATTATATTTTCTACTGACGTATAAATCTCTAATAGGAAACATCAAGAATACATACATATTTAAAAAGGCATCCTAGTAAATGGAGTTGAGCAACAAAAAGATACTTGAAGATGAAATGCAAAAGGCAGAATATGAAAGAGCGTGGTGTAATTAAGGTAAAGAATTTTACAGCTGATCTTAATAGCAACATAGTAGAATCATGTAGGTGTTAGTTAATCTCCGCTAAACAACTTGAATAAATCTCAATCACAAGAAAAAGCAGCTCCCTTTTGAGCATATTTCTGAGACATAATAAAGAAAAGGAAAGGTTTTGCTATCGAACTCTTAAACAGCAAGTAGCCTTTACAGCAAATTCACCTGGAAAAATGAAAAGGCAACAAGTCTCGTTCTTTTCCCATTTCCATATTTAATGTGTATATGCTTCTAATAATTAATGGATAAATGAAACGGCAGAGTCAGTTGGTTTTTGCTTTCTGCTTTTTGTTTAACATCAAACACCTTCTGTGCATAATTGATGGGTAAAATCGTTACTGGAATTATATACACAACTTGCAAACGAAATTCTGAATAGTTTAGGCATCCAAGTCTATGCATTAGCTCTCGTGTCAGAACTCTAATAGGCAAAGGCACAACTAGAGGAAAGGTTGGGTGCTCAAGCTCAATAGGTATCTAAATGAAAAATTGTAACGTACTCAGGAAGTAAAGACAGAATTAGCAAAAATTTAATAGCAACGTGAGAATTTTTCTTAATTCAACACTTCCAATTCAAATTACAATTGCGAAACAGAAAAGGAAATTGTTAAGCTACAAATCCATAACCAAACGTTTGAGAAGAGAAGAGAAGCAAAGAAGGAAGAAGAGAGCAGAGGAAGGAGAAGAGAAGAGACGAGAAGGGAGCGAAGAGAGATCGACAGAGAGAGAAAGAAAAGTGAGAAGCAAAAGCCACGAAAAATATTACTGAAGCCCGATCATAACAATCCTTCCCGTTTGGAATTGACCTTGTCCTCAAGGTCAATGTTGAACCATGATGACAAAGGTTCCTTGTGATCATAAACTCAAGAGATTTTGTTAAGACTTTGCTCTCATTTAGAATGCTTTGCAGATCATTGTTGCTTGGTCTGAAATCATGGTGAACTACTGGAGTCAAGTCATGACAAAGATAATCGATTGTAGCAGCCAAATATTACCAAGCATATATTTCCTTCCAGAATAACTTCTTCTCTCAAGGTCAAGAACAATAGCAACATTGGCATAACCTTGTAAAATACTTGTACCACAACCTTCAATACTGATAGTTTCACTTGTGATATTCAGACATGCTAAGTAGCTGGTGCTTGAACTTCCAACAGCTACAATAACTGTTATTGTCAAAGGACACAATGCAGCTTCAGCATTTACAAGTCCTCTCTTGAATTCTTCACCCGCAGGGAACATCTCTTCACAACCTTCGACAATTGCTAGTTGGTTTGTACCTTCAATTTTATTATGCATTCCAAGTGTTTTCAAGTAACCAGGGATGTAATGAACATCATCAGTACTTAGTAAATTTTCGTAAGCAGTTATTCTTCCATCCAGAGTCGCTTTACCAAGAGATCCATAGTAATTCTAAACAGCCAAGTCTCTTACAGTGAGTTCTTTAGCAACTTGTAGTAGTAAACCAGGTCCAATCAATGCATCTTTAAATATGTCTTCATTTGAACAATTATTGAGTGGAAAATTCAAGAGTCGGAGCCTGAACCCTTCACTGTATTCTACCTTCATTTTCCATGATTTCAAGAGAGTAACTATCGTCAGGCTACCCGATTCAAGAGATACAAATTCAAGGAATACCTCCCAACGTATCTTCTTATTTGGCCTCTTGCCTTCCCTTTGTGCCTTTTCTCAAATCCATACATCTGTAACATCAAATATAGAAGTACCATACATTGCTCATAGAACATTAGCACATTATCCATTACCCAGGTCCTTAAGATTGCAATCAACAGTAAAATAGAAGTCACTACACCATTAATCTTTCCCCTTCCGAACAAAAAACCTGCTAAGCAACTATCCTGCAATTCACCAAGAACGGATTTTGTATTTTTCCAGTAGACATAAAACAATCAATAAAGCTGCGCACCCTTAGCAATGTTAGCGAGACGTATTATAGTGTAATTCAAAGAATTCAAATATAAAGGAAACGAGGCACAAGCTGCAATTTTGGCTCCATCTAGCAACTCCTTCAATTGATTTAGCCAATCAAACACTATACTTGTATCCCAAATTAGTAACCATGATTGAGAGCTAGCACTCAGTAACGAGGGAAAATTAGACTCAATAAACTGAATAAGGCTAATACATAACACATCAAATGTATTAGCCCAGGATCAAACAGGGGCGGATGCAAGCTACATTTACCGGGTTCAATGGAACCCACAACTTTAGACGCGGAGCATAAATTTATACGTAAAAGATCACTAAATTTACAATAAATAGTAAAAATGAACCCATAACTTTAAAATATAATGGGTTCACTCCTAAAACATCAAATATTGAACCCATAGAACTAAAATTCTAGATCCGCCTTTGGGATCAAACACTATAATAGTTTCATCATTCTGATCTACAGACACGTAAGAGGAGTCCACAAACAGACATGAAACAGGCGCGACCTCTAGTTCAAGCAATTCATCAAACAGTTCGAGTGAATCATGTGATTCCTCACTCCTATCAAGCAAGACATCAGTGATTATGCAAGACTAAGAGGAACTTGTTGACTTACCTCAATTTCGGCATATTTGGTTGGCTCTAACTTCCCGACAATTTCAGGTGGAGGTATGAAAATTTTGTTCCTTGCCTCATTTTGCTTGAGGCTTAAGCATTTTCCAACAGAGCCATCTTCAAGCTTCATGGGTTCTACCATAGGTTCATTAGGCGCATCAACTGATCTTAAGATACCGTCACTTGATGGAACCTCTTGATCACCAGATTCTCCAACTTCTATTTCCTTTCTTGCACTTTTTACATGATAATCAGTTCCCTTATCTTCCAGACTGATTCCAAGCATCTCCAAGATTTTGTCCACTTTCTGATTTAATTCATCCAATCCCTTACCCAATTTATCAAAGTTTGCCCCCAGTCGAACCCCAGCAGACTGAATTGTCTTTGCAAAATCCTCAAATACGTTTTCTTCTGCCATCGCTGCCAACTCCGAAAGATGCCAAGATTAAGCTCTGATATCAATTGTAACGTACTCAGGAAGTAAAGACAGAATTAGTGAAAATTTAATAGCAACGAGAGGAAAAGAAAAGAAGGAAGAAGAGAGTAGAGGAAGGAGAAGAGACGAGAAGGGAGTGAAGAGAGAAAGAAAGAGAAGTGAGAAAGATATACGTATGTACATGTATTTATATGTGTATATCTATACTAGTCTTTGTTCGCACGTAAATCTTTAGTTTGTTTTGTGAAAGAACAACCGGGACTAACCTCCAAATTTTCATTACTATTATAGTTTTCAAGAAACTATATTTATTTGTATTTGATTCTATTTTTGTTAATGTTGGGTGCACTTATAAATTGTCTTTTTCCTTGATGATTTATACAAAAATAATTCTAAAAATTTTGTCGATTTTTATAACCTTCAAAAGTTAACTAATTTCTTATATAAGATAATTATAGGAAAATTTTCACATTAGAACAATTGGGTTATATACTTTTTAATTTTATAGCTCATATTTCAATTTACAACCAACTAGTCCAAAAATATTAGGCTAAGATTCAATATTCAACTCCGATAGATTCTAAAAATTACTATTTAATTTTTAAAAAATATTCCTCAAGCTTTTAAATTAATTTTCGAATCATTAACTGCGACTCAAATATTAATTCAACAAACCAAATTCATTAGGGTGGTGAAAATTAAATTTTTAACAAACTTAAATATGGAGTGGGTGTTATTTAGACTTGTTAGAAATAGTATAAGGAGATTGTATATGAAATTTGAAGTCACTTAATGGAGATTTGGACTGGTTTTGAACAAGAATTGCAATTGAAAATAGTTCGTCTACATATGCTTGTATAAAGGTGAATAAAAGTGAATAATAGTGTATAAGGTATGTTTCTACACTCATATACACTATTATATAAGATTATAAATAATTATACAAAAAACTAAGTTCGTATTTTTCCTTGCGTCATTTCTGAAATTTACCTCAAATCGTGCTTAAATTTACTCCAAATCACTTCAAATTTAAATTTTGAACTCCTTTTGATATTGTCAATTAGAACAACACTCAATCCAAACAACTAACAAGTTCAAATAAACTTATTTTCAAAAGTAAAGCTTTGAATGGTTTTCAATGGTGGACTTCTACTATTCAATTTTCGTACATTGCAAGCAGGTGACACAAGAGGAGAAGCAGAAAATACACAGCCCGTTGAAGAATATGTAGAAGATGTGAGAAGAAGCGAGAGTGAAAGCAATAGTTGTGAGAACAAAGAATTAAATCAATAGTTTTTAGAAGCAATGGTTGTAAGAACACAGATTTTGAATTTGGAAGTGCTTTTAAAATATGTACAATATGGGCTAGGTGGTATAAAATTTTAAAACATGAGCCATTTTTTGTTATGGTGCGAAGTCATGTATATTTTTTTGTAATTCTTTCATAATTATATGTTGGATAAATTGCACTCCGATATGTAAAAATTGCAAGGGGCGCCCTATTTGGTCGCCCCCATTTAACCTATACCTATTTTTTTATAACTTTTAATTTGTACCCACTTTTTAAACAATTTTATCCCGTCTCTCCACTTCCTCCTCAAAGTTATATCAATGTACGTTTTTTACGGAATCCAGAGGATGAATGGTTTGCAGAAATAGCTCAAATTGCTATAGATATGCTAACCGGGAAAACACACGTTGGGAGCAGGGGCGGATCTACCTTATAAGGTCGGGGTGCCACGCCACCCGTTCGCTTCGCTAAATTTTTTACTATGTATGTAATATATCTGTAAAATAACAAAGTTGATGTAGTTGCCAATGGCTCAACGTCCCTTCTCAAGGTTGTCAATTACCTTGGTAATGTGAGATCAATTCCCTGAAGGACCGTTTCCTTTTTTCTCTTAATTTTTTCCTGGTTTTCCTTTTTTTCTACTAGATTTTCCTTTATTTTCAGTTGGGCCTAGGGCCTCACCTCTTTTTCCTTTCGGAAAAGACCTAAAAATGCCACTCAACTTTCAGAAATAAACTATTCATGCCATCCGTTAAAAAAATGCTCATTTCATGCCGCTGCCGTTAAATAAATGGCCCATCCATGACATTATTGACTAACAGCAGTGGCATGGATGGGCCAAATAAAAATTGAATCGTTAGTCAATAATGGCATGGATGAATCATTTCTTTAACGACAGTGGCATGAAATGAGCATTTTTTTAATGGATGGCATGGATAGACCATTTCTGAAAGTTGAGTGGCATTTTTAGGCCTTTTTCGTTTTCCTTTTTCTTCGTTTTCTTTTCCTCTTCTTCAAGTTTCTCTCCTCTTATTTTTTAGACTTTTGTACAATCTTTATTTTGTTTCTAATTTTTATTATTATACCTTACTTCATAAACAACTTTTTCCAAGTTAGCCATATAATGTTTCTTTTTTTTTATGACACAATATTAATTTAAATATTAGGGGATTATTGAAACCGTCTTTTCTATTGGCTGTTGCAAAAAAAATAACCTGATTAATAGTCGTTTTGAGTTGATTATTATAGGTTTGAACGTTGAAGGTTTTGCTTTAAACATCTTATCATATAACCCGATAATTAAAATGTAAAAAATAATCCAAAAATGATAAAGGTAAATTAATCTAGTCAAACAAAGAATACGTAGTATTCAACTATTTTTTAAGCAAAAAGTTCATTGGAGACGCTCTTTTACGATTATATATATATATGTGTGTGAGAACCTAAATCAAACTTATTTGTTTTGTAAATGAAAGACTTATTCGAGTTAACTATAAATTAACCGAACCAACCTATCCTTCCAACTCGGTCTTGTAGCTAGTTGTAGGTAATACTTAGAGGTGCACGCATAAATTTTCATAAATAGCATCAACATTTGAAAAAGTGAACAAATGAATATATACATGTAGCGACAAAGTCAATTTTTATATTTATATCCAATATTTTTATTTTATTTATTATTATTTATATATCATATATTTAGTAAAAGTTTTTGGAGATACAATGTTCTGTGACATCGCTTGGTGTCATATATATTCGCCGCTGGATATGCTATATGCATAAAATAGTGACACCCGCAATCTCTGATTCCTGGATCCGCCTCTGGTGTGGAGAATGTGAGCATTCCTACAGCATCATCGGTTCTTTCTCTTGGAAGTAACTAGAACTGTCATTCCTGACATTTAGACAGTAATCTGAAAATACTCCATTTACTTGATTTGTTTTCTTAATTACACTCTGGTGTAGCTAAAAGCAACTTAGGTCCCTGTCGTTGAACATAGATGTATGTAGTTCTTGAACTTTGTAGTAATACTTATATAATTGATCAATACGAATGAATATGTGTCAAGCGCATTCGTGTTTCTAAAATGAAAAAAGACACCAGTATGCGTCAAAGGTTATGACTTTCGTCAGTAAGGTTTTGTTTCTGATGGAGTAAATTCGCCAGTCACAAAAAAAAAAAAACTCAGTTACAAATAAAAATTCCAGCTCTAGAGTTGAAGTTCGCTAGTTACAAAATAAATACTTCAGTTCTAGAGCTAAAGTTCGCCAGTTACAAAACAAAAACTTTGCTGGCACACTTGGTTCAGCACACTTGTTACTTCAGGCCCGTCTACTAGAATGCTGATGTTTTGCGGGATTGTCTTTGCTACTTCAGCTCTGCATTCTAAAGTTATACGAAAAAGCGGGTACACTCGCAATTTTTTTTGCAAAACAAATACAAGTTAAAACGTGACACAAAAAACGGGTATAGATGCAAATGTTAAGACTTTACACAAGTACTTACTTATCTATTTTGAAAACAACTGAGCTTTTGTGTCTATGTTAATTTTTCACACTTCTAACAACTCAAATCGATTCTCATACGGACTCGTATACCTTTTTTTTGTGGCTCTATAAAAAGAAATTATTCTCTTAACTAGCGTTCTCTATCAAAGTAAAATTAAGACTCCTTTTTTTCTTCTATTAGTATGTTTTATATATGAAGATTAATGTACTTTAATTTTTCATTCCATTTCGTGATTATAATTTTTAATCTTTTTATTCTATTGCTCTCTTGGGCAATAGATTGATTACAATAAAATATTGTTAAATTGAATTATGAAAATCATTAGTTTAATATAAGAAGTCAAAATTAATACTCCCTCCGTTTCAATTTATGTGAACCCATTTGACTGGGCACGGAGTTTAAAAAAAGAGAGAAGGCTTTTGAACTTGTGGTGTAAAATGAAGCACATATATTTTGCGTGGCTATAAATCATTGCATAAAGGTAAATTGTTTCCAAATAGGGAAAGAGATCATTCTTTTTGGCACGGACTAAAAAGGAAATAGGTTCACATAAATTAAAACGGAGTGATTATTACTATTCACAAAAATCTTTGCATGTTTTAAAGAGAAGTGTGATTTGATCTTGTCAATCTCACACGTCACATCCCATTTTGCTCGAGGCTTTCTAGTTTGTTTCTTTGGTTTATCATTTCTTTTGCATTATTGTCTACCTTTTTTCCCCTCCGGTTGCTACCTCAAGCTCTTGTTTTTGTTTATTTTATTTTGACACATGGGTACGGGTGAGGTTAGTGTTGTTTCCAAACGCACACGCAAGTATACCTGGTCGACAAGTAATATAATGATAAGTTGAGTGTCGAATTCACAGAGACTTGTATAATCTACTTACTAAATCACAAAAATTGCTATTCAATCCAGCTAAAATTAAAGTCCATTAATATGATTATATTATACTACGATTCTAAATATAACTAAATTATCAAGTAACGAGTTGATTGTTGTGTATTTTTCAGTAGAGACAAGTATTCCAGGATTGTGATTGATTCACCACTCGTATTATGTTCTAATTAACTCTCTTTTTCATATAATTCACTCATGGTTGCTAATTAATCGATAATTTCTTTCATAACCTTCTCCCGAAGTACTACTCCCCTATTGAAAATAGATTAACGTCTATATTCCTATGAAATCAATCTATTAAGAATGCATTAAGATTATGATATTTAATTAAGCACGGTGACTAGATTTATTCCTATCCTAAACACAAATCCGCCCCCCTCTAAGGGTTAAAGATCTTTCTCTCTTTAATTCTTCTCTAATCTAAACACGGCTTTCCCAAGCATAGCATAGATAGTAAATAGAACCTAACTGCTGGCCAGACAATTAAGCAATTAATTACATAATTGAAGAAATAACCATATATTAGTGAATTATAATCGAGGTTAAGTCAACGTTAAACAACAATATTCATGGCTAAATCACAACCCCAGAATAATGGGTGTTTAGCCATTCATGATATAATCAAACAATTGCATAAGTGTTGAATCAATTGGAAATACTAGAAAAAGATGAAGAAAACTGAGAATTCTCTGCTTCCTCACGATCCCGTGTTTTGTTTTTCAAAGTGGCATCTCCCCCTTCAAAAATAGGTTTAGTCTTTATTTTATACGTGTTGGGTATGTCTAGGGCCGAAATAACCTTGTCCTGGGCGAAATTGGAGAAAATTCATGTCGTTGGCGCCCTGGCTAGTGCCAGGCACCCTCCACGGTGCTCCAATATTTTTAGCTACTATTTTTGGCGCCACATGTAGGGCTGGGCGCCACGCCCAAATTCGTAAGTTTCCCGGCTTCGTTCGTTTTGGCTCAAATCTTGCGCATTTCACCTCCAATTGCTCCTGAATCATTCCTACACATAAAAACACTTCAAATTAATATAAATCATAGCATTTAACATCCCAAATTCACGAAACAAAAGTAAAATATGAGGCGATATACATAGCAATATATATTCTTTAAGCTAAACATCAATACCCCACACTTAGACTTTTGATTGTCCTCGAGTAATGGGATAATCTACTACCCTCCAACTACGTACAAGTCTCAATTATAGAGGAGCCCCTTAACTTATAACCACACATTATACCCTTGACTATGATCAATACCAGCACACAAACATGAACATACAAAAATTCACATTCTTTCCGTTTAAGCATGCCCAAGTATAATATTTCAATTCAATCAATTCCAACAACCTATTTGTCGCCACCCAACCTCAAAATCCGACTTTCAACCACTAAGCATCCTCAATTCATGCACTTACCCAACACAAAAATTTACAACATTACCAGTCATTCATAAGGCTGCACTTTTAGGCGGGCCCGGGCCTAAATGGGCCAAACGGGCCGGGCCTGGCGGGCCTGGGCCTGGCGGTCCCGGGCTCGGGCGGTCCCGGGCTTCGTGGGCCTGCTGGGTGGAACCAGCCCGTGACGGGCCTAAGCCCAGATGGTC
>MU683846.1:24401-41011 GCA_026770625.1 Nicotiana glauca
ACTAATACCTCCACCATCTTTGCCCATGATATTCTCTTACACCCCCACTACTAAGTGTCTTGTGTCATTTTTTATTCAAAGTTATGGGTGCCTATTTGTTTAATACCATTATGTCTTGTTCCCCACTCCTATTAAACAAATGCATTAATTTAATGGCACACTAGTGCCTATTGACAGAACACTCAACTTAAACAATTCTTCAAGTTTTCTAAGTCCCCAAAATACCCCTGAAACTATTGAAATCTACTGCCCTAATCCCCAGTGATTTACTGAGACTAATGTTATCACCAATTCAAACCTTTAACCTGTATTACCCATTCAGCTATAACCAATTAAATCAATCAATTAACTTGAACAACAGTTAACCCAAACTAATTCATAATTAAATACTGGACTGAATCTACAGCAGCTATAACCAACTTATCAAGCTAGATCTCAAATTAGATTAAATGGCATTAAAACAAGAACACTGATTTAGGATAAACCTATTGAACTACCAAGAGCAATTTTGACTGACACAGACACATTTCTAAATTTGAAACTTTGAAACAACTTACATTTCTAAATTAACCTCAGACAAAAATGAAAGAACATTAACAATAACTGAACCGGGCTCTGAAGCTGGGAATATAAGGGTCAACACATAAAACTTTCGACATTAAACAACTTGAAGATCACAACTAAACTACAAACACGAACGGACTAACTAGTCACAACATATGCTAATCAATAAGGAAAATGGGACCAGACAAAGGGTCTGAAAGAGGAGGAAGAGGTAATTGCCAAAATGACGAATTACGATGAAACTCAAACAGATAAAAAACAACAAAAAATAAAAATAAGAAAAAGAGAAGAAATACCTCAAAATTTCAGAAACCAAACGGACTCCGTCCTCATCGAAGCTTCGACTCGAACTCTTTTAAGGTCAAAATAGACTTTAATCAAGTGTTCTCAACTGAGAACACTCGACTAAAGTCGATTAAAACCCCAAATTTTCCTAATCTCATACATGACTCCAGGTTTGGTTCTTCTAGGGCTTGTCCAGTTGGTTTAACATTCGAATTTGGGACGAGGATAGTCTAGAGGTTCAGGGGTGTAACTTGGGGAGGGTTTAGGTTTGGCGTCGCCACCAAGGATTTTTAGGGCGGCGCTAGGGTTCTTAGCTTAGATTCGTTATTCGAGGAGTTCCGGGGTGATTCGAAGGAAACCAATGCCTTTTGAGTGACGAGGGAGGTCCAGGGGTGGCATGGTATTGATTTGAGGTCAAGTGGACAAAGTGAGGTTTTTGACTGATCCTTTGATTGAAGATTCAAAGATATTGGCTAGGATTCGAAGGACGAGGGTTGTGGATTCATGGAGGGGATGATTTGGTGGTTCCATGGTGTGAAGATGGAGTCGTTTGGACCACTAGAACCGCCGTGAGGCGATTTCCGGTGGGCGGATCTCGGTGGTTGAAGGCGGCGTTACTTGGGGTCATCTCTGAGAGGTCAGAGACGGAGAAGGCGGGGTTCTTTGAGGGGGGCTGGGTATGGTGTGAAATATATATACCCACTTAGAGATTTTATCCTGACCGTTCGATCAATTAAGATCAACGGTCTAGATCCTTCCATTGGTAAGAAACGATGTCTTCTGGTTTAATGAGGGGGTCGGGTTAAACCGGGTGCAAGGGACGGGTTAAGAATGGATTAAAGGGATGGGTGATCTGGACCGTTGATCAAGTGAGATCAACGGCCCAGATTGGGCGTGACAAAAACGACGTCGTTTGGACGTCTTGGAGATGGACTGAATTGGGCGGTAATGGGCTGGAAATTTGGGCTTGGTTTTTTGTTCAATTTGGACGGCCCAGTCCGATTTCTCTTCTATATTTTTGGTTTTGTTTTCTTTTCTTTTTCTTTTTATTTCCTAACAAAAAATCCTAGATGAAATTATAAAACTAAAAAAATGCTAATTAACTCTTAATAATAATTATTACATAAAGTTAAACACCAATTAAAAAATAAAACCACACAACTTGGACACTAAATGCTAAAAATACAAAGTACATTATCTTTTTGTGATTTTTCGTTTTTGACACAACAAACTTAATTATTCCTAATTGTACAATTAAATCCTAAATGCAAATGCGACATATTTTTTTGTATTTTCATTAATTTAACAAACAAACACGTACAGACAAGTGCGAACAAATAAAAAAAATAACACAAAATTCACGACAATTGCAAACAAACAAAAACTATTTTATTTTGCATTTTTGGGAGTAATTCTCATATAGGGCAAAAATCACGTGCTTACAGCTGCCCCTCTTTGTCCGAAAACATGAAGAGTTTTCGTGCAAAGATAAAGTGAGCGAGCGATTTTTGCTCGTTTGAGTACTCCGTGTGAAGCATTGTTTGAAAAGATTTGACCGAACCTTTGCTTCAAAAGGTTTCCTACATATCCCTGGCTAAAAGGGAATCAGGTCAATGTAGTTCGGCAAGTTTTGGTAGCTGGGACTACCATGGAACTGTGGTTTTACTGTTACTGCTGTTGCTGCTGCGGCTATTGCTTACCGACCTCCTTATTACACCAGGCTAGAAAGAAAAATAAGAAGCTAGACTAAACTAGTCTATGAGTTACAGGATCTTATCTAGCTCTTAAACTTGCTCTTTCCTGTGTTTCTTGTGGCTTTGTTTCCTCTGATGTTCCTTTATTTCTGATTTGGCTCATCGGCTTCTCTTGATTGCCGAACTTGAACTGCTTATGTCCTTCTTGTGAACTTCGCATTGTTTGCCTTCCTTCTGATTTCTGAATTTGGATTTATGCTGGGAATTCTTGTTGTAACCCTCCGCTTTACTGACTTCAAACTTCAATGTATTCCTCTATTATACGGGCGGGCTTCCGATTTCAAACTCAACCAATAATTTTGAAAATAAAACGCCATTCCTCTCTTCAGGCGGGCTCCTGACTTCAACAACAACTCTGAAAATAAATCGACATTCCTCTCTTCAGGCGGGCTCCTGACTTCAACAACAACTTAAAAATAAATCGCCATTCCTCTCTTCAGGCGGGCTCCTGACTTCAACCAACAACTTTTAAAATAGATCACCATTCCTCTCTTCAGGCGGGCTCCTGACTTCAACCAACAACTTTTAAAATAGACGTCATTCCTCTCTTCAGGCGAGCTCCTGACTTCAACAACAACTTTGAAAATAAATCGGCATTCCTCTCTTCAGGCGGGCTCCTGACTTCAACCAACAACTTTTAAAATAAACGTCATTCCTCTCTTCAGGCGGGCTCCTGACTTTAACAACAACTTTGAAAATAAAACGCCATTCCTCTCTTCAGGCGGGCTCCTGACCTCAACAATAACTTAAAAAGTAAATCGCCATTCCTCTCTTCAGGCGGGCTCCTGACTTCAACCAACAACTTTTAAAATAAATGCCATTCCTCTCTTCAGACGGGCTCCTGACTTCAACAACTTTGAAAATAAAATGCCATTCCTCTCTTCAGGCGGGCTCCTGACCTCAACAACAACTTAAAAAGTAAATCGTCATTCCTCTCTTCAGGCGGGCTCCTGACTTCAACAACAACTTAAAAATAAACGTCATTCCTCTCTTCAGGCGGGCTCCTGACTTCAACAACAACTTAGAACTGCACTCGTGTTGTCTTCCCTCGAAATTGCTGGGGATAATACTGCTGGGGAATTATTTACTCACCTACTGGGGATAGTACTGCTAGGGGAATCTCTTTTCTTCTTCTCTGTTGGGGGATTTTTCAAAACTACTTCCTTCAAAACTTGTGTTTTCTCTCAACACTGCTGGGGATAAAGATGTTATGAGCTGGGGAAAACGCTGTTGAGGATAATGTTATCTTTTTTTTCTTTTTTTTTCAAAACTATGTTATCTTCCTCCTTCAAAACTTGTGTTTCGTTCCTCTGAAAGCTGTTGGGGATAACAATGCTGGGGAATTTGCATTCCTTCAAAACTGGTGCCTCATTCTTTCGAAAACTGCTGGGGATGACACTGGCCTTTGCTTTTTCTGAACACAAGTTTCATCTTTCTGTTTTGTCCACTGGGGATACAACTTCCTTGATTAAAACTTGTTATTTTCCCTTTTTTCAACATTGCTGGGGATAACACTGGTTCAAAGCCTACTTCCCTTAAGACCTATCTTATCTTCCTTCTTCCCCAAGTGGATACCTGATTTCCAGAAAATTTTCAAAATGAAAAGAAAATTTTCTGCCCCAGTTTGATAATCTTCCTTGTGTCATGCTTCTTTTCCATCAATGACATTTCTCGTCCCTGTTTCTCATCAAAGAAAAATTTGGTCAGTTTAAAGCGTGGTGGTTGGTTGTGATACTCCTGCTGGGATGGTTTTCTTCTTCTCTTTCCCATGCTCTGCGTTGTCCGACCATCTTGAAGCTGGGCTGATAACTTCCGGCCTTCTTGACGATTCCTTATTCACAAACTTCTCACCGTTGTTTTCTACTTTATCCTCTTATCTGACTCCGTGTCTTTTCCATGACAGCTGATTCCACTTTGAAGATCTTGCATGTTTTGCTGATAAACCCCTTTCTTCGTTCATCGGTGTCACCGAAAATACCTTTCTGCTGGGGATATCCCTCTTCTTTTGTGGCATAGCTCGTGAACTGGCATTTCCCCGACCTTTGAGTCTCACATAAATTTCCCCAAATCATGTCCATTGCTCTCTGCATCATTCTTTCTTGATTTGTCCACTGGCCTTGGCCTTGAGGTCTATAACCTTTGATTTCTGCGGGGATATCCTTCTTGACATTGGCCCATCCCTTTGTCAATCTCATCTTGCTGGGGAATGTCCTTCTTGACACTGGCCTTGCGCTTGTTCCTTCCTGACTTATACCACTTGGATGTTCTAGTCAGATCTCGTCTTGCATAATTGGAAAGTTGACGGCAAATTTTGAAGTCATTTCTCACTTGTTTCGACCAAACAAACTCTGTTGGGGAATTTTTCGATGAAAGGAGAAAGATAAGGAACAAAAATAAAAGACAAAGGAAAAAAGATGACTCTCTAACAAGAAAACTATAAAAATCTATCAAACGCGGATACCAACTCTAATGGTCATGACATGCACACGTGGCTTATCCTCCGTCGTTAATCGTCTTTCATAATCTTCGTTTGGTAATTTCCCATCTGATTCTCAATCTTACTTGACTTGTAGTGCCCGAAGGATTTTCACTATCAAGCCTCTCTCATTTTGGCTTTTCTCTCAACTCAAAGTCGCCTCAAGGTGCCCGTGAAGGTTTTCACCAATAAGACTCTCTCGTTTGTATTAATTTTCAGCTGGGGATTGGGGTATTACCGATAAGACTCTCTCATATTTCTTTTCTGCTGGGGATAAGAGTCTTTTCTGCTGGGGATCAGAGTGATATGTTCTGATAAGACTCTCTCATTTGCCTAACTTGGCCTCTTTTGAAGACTGATCGGAAGGTCTTTCTTTGGACCGTAATGTGGGATTTGGATATGGCCAGAAAGGAAGGGTATAAAAAGCTCAAAATAAAAACAATCTTGGGTTAAAAATTACAACCTTCGGAACTAGATTTATTTACAACAAACACAACTTCTGCCCCAGTTTCTTTCTTGGGGATTTTTTTATTTTTATTTACACTATGACCGAGTTGTGAAGCGCCTACGTATCCTCTTTGAGAAATCAGGTCAAACGTAGTTCCCACCTGATTCCTTGTTGTTCTAGTTTTCCTTTTTATTTTTCTTTTCTTCTTTCTTTTCTTTTTTTGTTGTTTTTGTTTGTTTTCTTTTTTCCCTTTTTCTTTTTCTTTTTCTTTTTCTTTATCTTCCATATTTGTGTTTATAATCTTTACTACTGACGAAGGAGGGATATGAAAGAAAACAAATAAGGCTCAAAGTGGGGTAACGAAGGATAAAGTATTTAGGTAGCAGAACAAAACACCTCTGTCATTCCAATCTTCAAAACATGCCAAGTACGAACAACACAATTTAAACAACACTCGTGTCATCTTCAGATCGTGCTAGACTTTCTAGCTATATCAACATCTTTGCTTTCTTCATCTGTTAAATACAAAGCACCATTTGGGCAACATTATCATGAACGGCCCCGTCAATTTGGTCAACTTGCTTTTATAGTTTCTTTATGTTTTATCCGCCCGCGGTTCCACATGGTTCGGGCTTCAAATGATCTCAAACTGTTTTTATTTCCGTTAAGTGTCCCAATAATCTCCCAATGGTTTTATGATTAACTTTTAAGATTAGGCCGAACTGTGAGCGCATGTCATGTCACTAGAATCGACATTTGAGCAAAAGCATAACAAAAAGGGTAAAGAAAAACCAAGCAAAGAAGAAGACTTGAGGTAACAAAAGACCGGAACTTGCATTAGACAATGGTGAAATGATTTAAATAATAAAACAGGCAAAACAAACTGGAGTACGACCCTAGCATGAAACTGAAACAAACCACTACGACTAAACAAGTTAGAAAAAAAATGAAAGGATAAGAGGGTTTGATTTACAAAACAATATCCGGATTACAACCCTGCAAATAACCCGGACCACATAAATGACGACAAAATAAACCACCAAAACTCCTCTTCGGCTGACCGAAAGGAGCGTCTTCCCAATTACCAAGCACGGCATCTTAGCCACTGAGCTTTGCATTAATACTGCCAAGACCAACATCTGTTTCTACTCCTTTAACTTTAGTCAATACATCCCCAAGAGGACTCACATGCTCTTCACTATCGTCATCGATCACAATCGCTCTTTCGTGAATCATTCTTTCTATTTCTCTTTTCAACGAATGACAGCTCTCAATGTTGTGCCCCCGGACATTGGAGTGGTATGCGCATTGTGCAATAGGATCAAAGTTTCTTGCATATCGGTCTGGAGTGTATCCGGGGAGTGGCTCAATCAGGCCAGCATGTTTTAGCCTTTCAAACAGACTTGCATAAGATTCTTCGATAGGGGTCAAGGCCTTTTCTCGTTTCAGCAACCTCTCATTCCTAAATGCTTGATTTGGCCTAAAACTTGATCCAGGAGGCTTTCGGTATGCTCGAGGGGATGGATGGGCATTTTGTGGAGCTGGGTATTTGGAAAGTGAGGTATGTCTTTGGGAATCTCGTGGAGAGAAGTAGCGTCAGGGAGGAGAGTAGCGTTGGGAAAATATTGGATGACGAGTGATGGAGCTACTCGGGTGGCTGGGAAAGCTGTCATAAGCGGGTAGATATGGAGAGTATGGAGGATCACCCGTTATTGTGTTAGGTTTTTCGGTAAGGACAGAGTCCAGGAAGCTAGGTGGTGGCGGGGGTGGTGCTTTTCCGGTCATCCATGCCCAATACATGGCTGCCACATGCTGTCTCAACATTTTTACCTCTTCTACCAACCCGTTATCCTGTTCAACCAGTTGTTGTCGGGCATCGGTACCAACCCACTCAGTTCTGTTGTTCTCTGCCATTGTCTTTTGACTTTGTATTGCAGGGAAGAGTTATTTTAGAACCACAACCAACCACCTTTCTGATATGAACACACCAAAATGAAGCCATCACGTTAGCGTTAGGGCATTTGACAGATAGGTAAGCACATATCAGGGATGCAATGCACCTGGGCAGTTAAACCTTTCTATCATGCATTTGCTTCAGTTACGTGCGTCATTCCAGCTTCTTATAATTGTACTCCTTTTCCCTTTATTTCTCATTCTCTTTTTGTTTTTCTATTATTCCCTTTTTTTATTTTTTATTTTAGTGGTGGTCGAATCTTATGTGGATTGCCTACGTATCATGTCCCCGCATGAATCAGATCGTGCGTAGTTCGGGCAAACGAAAGGTAAACAACAATGAAACCTTTTTTGGAATTTTCAATTTCATAATAAAACAAACTGGGTTTCAAAGGTTTAAAGATGACCTTCAAACTCGAAAATCAAACAACCCACATACTCTTAATCAAAAGAATTACAAACTCAAAAACAAACGGACAGATTCCTTTCCCCATTTTCAATTTCGACCAAATGACTATTTTTGCAAACGTGGCCCCTTCACAATTTCACCTGAATTTTGAGGTCGGGGAGGATTATTTTATGACATTTCACAAACTTGTTCATTCTTTTACGAAAACAACCTTTCGACAACTGAAAGATACTCTAAGGCTATCTCGACAAGAACGGTTTAATACATTATCGAAGCTGGCTCGGCTTATTTTGACCAAAAATCCAAACGGCATTCACTTGCCCACTGACTCTTTTTCTTGTTTTTCAAATTAAAATAAAAGACCTAGTTTTGCAAACACGACCTTTCGGCACTTCGGTGACGAAGATTTTAAGGTTGTGTGAGCCAACCGGTCAAAAATCTAAAAAATGACCAAAGGTGGCCGTTTATGCAAGTCAGCCTTCTAGCGTCCCTTTCGGGAACATTCGGCTATTTTTGACAAAAACAACATCACCCGACTTGTTGATAATTTTTTTTTCGAATTAAAATAAAGGACCGGTATTGCAAACACGGCCTTTCAGCGCCTCGGGGACGAAGATTTTAAGGTTGTGTGGGCTAACCGGTCAAAAATCTAAAAAATGACCAAAGGTGGCCATTTATGCAAAGTCAGCCTTCCGGCGTCCCTTCCGGGAACATTCGACTATATTTGATAAAAACGGCATCACCCGACTTATTTATAACAAAAATTAAAATTTGACATTTTTTGGCTATTTTTGCAAAAGGGGAGGTTGGACCCGATGAAAGTTGCCTACGTATCTCACACCCTGTGAGAATCAAACTGGCGTAGTTCGGGCAAAGGAAATAAACTAAATTAGAAAACAAAACTCTTTTATTTTGTTTTTCAAAATAAATCATACTAAAAATAATTCCTCTTTTTTTCTTTTTTTCCTTATTTTCTCAAAAATTTCGGCAGAATTTCGATGCTATTTGGACATTGGTTTTTTTCAAAAATAGGTAATTATCTCTCTACACTGCTATTATTATTTTTTCCTCTTCTTTTCAAATTTTCCCGTATTCCCGATTTTTAGAAATCGGTCAGCATGCAAGTCTGAAGCAAATAAATGCATAAAACAAACATGATGCTGCATGATGGTCTTTTCATTTCAGGTTGCCTGTCCTAGAAGGACCCAACCCCTGTGTTGAGTCCCCTAAGTCAAATGCAACATGATGCAAATAAGTGTTCCTACTAGGGATTCGGCATGAAGCTGTGTTATTCTAGGTTCAAAACCTGGGTTTTTGTTCTAAACCTGGCTTACCCGAGCGGACAGCTCGAGCCGGGGGGAGAAAGGCTTACACCCGAGCAGGATCAACTGTTGGTCGAGAGGGACCAAGTTGTTGCTCGCCTCCCCCCACTAGAAGCACAAGTTGCTGAAGCCGGTAAGTTGGAGGCTCAGTTGCAGTAGAGTGAGCAGGAAGTGATGGCCCTCAGCCAAGAGGCTTCCCAGTTAAGTGTACAATTTCAAGAATCCAAGTCTAGATCTCTGAGGATGTATTGATTAGCTAAAACATGCTTCCATGCCATTTAAGTTTTGTTGTATGTCTGGTTTATTAATCTTGTGTTTTTAGAATGGTCTCTAGGGCAAATTGCTATGTTAGTTCCATTCTATCCAGGTAATTGGTATGAATGGTTATGCTTGTCTCGTACCGGGAATACAGAAGCTTCACCGGCTTAGCAACTTATCCGAGCCTCGTTCTAAAATTGGAGTAGACTCTATACAGAAAAGAAGTCACACGAAGTGCACCCTTCTTCATGATTTAGAAGACTCAGAGAGGAGATGGGTTTCGGCACAGTTTATATACAGTTCACGGAATATCAAAGCGGTAAAAGTAGTCAATTATCATATTAAGCACAGATCATGTAGCAAAATCAGATAAAGCCAAACACAACAATTATTCTAAGCTCGAATTCTGAACCCTGAACAAAACGTTCTGGGTTTTATCCTCAGCGGAGTCTCCAGAGCTGTCGCACCTCCTTTTTACCTACTGCACCCCGCGAAGGGCGTAGTAGAGGGAGTTTTTCCAATTAAAGGACAATCGAAATGGGATTTATTATTAGGAGTTGGAGTCGCCACTTGAGAGATCTATGATGTCCCAAGTCACCGGTTTGGATCCCGAATCGAGGAAAAAGTTGACTCCGTATTACAGTCTACGAACCAGAAATCTGAGTAAGGAATTCTGTTAACTCGGGAGAAGGTGTTAGGCATTCCCGAGATACGTGGTTCTAGCACGGTCGCTCAACTGTCATATTTGGCTTATTTATCTAATTTTACAACATTCTTTAACTTATGTGTTTTTTAACCGTAAACCGCTTTTATTATTATTTTAAGGAAAATTGAACGTCGTTTAAAATATGTCTTTGGATCACGTCACATGAAATGCACCCGCAATCTGAAACACATTCTATCTAACGTTTTGGGATTTGGATTTAGGTCCCATGAAATGCACACCCGAGTTTAAGAAAGTAAATTATTAAAACACGTGCCTAAAGAGACTAACGCGTTATTATTTTGGGGAAGGCCGTGAAGTTCTCTAAACGGCCCGTCCCGAAATCTAAGTATTTATTATAGCCATTTATTGATGGCCCCGCAGTTTGTGCGTTTCGTTTGGCGAGGCATGTCTCATTTTTTATTTAAGGATATCCTAAAGCAACTATGATTTTTCTATTTTTTATTTTTTTGTCTCTTAAAAGAAATAAAGAAAATGCCCTAATTACTTAAGTTTATATTATAAAATCGATCTTCAGGTTCAAGTCCGGGTCCAAACAAAAGGAAGGACCTTTTAATTTGAACCCGTTACCTAACCCGAAAAGCCCCAACTTATACCATGTTAACTATACATTAAAATCTTTAAATTAGGCCCAATCGCAGCAAGTGGGCCTTGGGGTCAATCCAAACTGGACAAAGATTAACGGGCTGCACAGGGATGATCAGAAGATCGAATCATTGGAGCTAGCTAATCCACCGCTTTACTCAAGCCTTTGCCTACCCGAAATTATTCCAAACATTTAAAGATGCATTCANGGGGGAGAAAGGCTTACACCCGAGCAGGATCAACTGTTGGTCGAGAGGGACCAAGTTGTTGCTCGCCTCCCCCCACTAGAAGCACAAGTTGCTGAAGCCGGTAAGTTGGAGGCTCAGTTGCAGTAGAGTGAGCAGGAAGTGATGGCCCTCAGCCAAGAGGCTTCCCAGTTAAGTGTACAATTTCAAGAATCCAAGTCTAGATCTCTGAGGATGTATTGATTAGCTAAAACATGCTTCCATGCNTCAACAGGGTATCAAACCTAAATTGGTGCTTTGCCTGTATCTAATTATTCGACAACTAATTAATTCAAATCAGTCACCGATTGATATTGCCTATTCGAGTGGACTGCCGATACTAATTACTGCCCTAGATTTATCGACATTTGCATGGAAATCATTGCTTAGAACTGAACTCAACATGAATAACACATCAATTCCAACTTAATTTCAAACTTAAACTGTTTATGATTTTTTTTGAATTTAGAAAAGAAAAACTACTAAACTAAACAAGTATTAACCATACTATATTTAAAACCAAGTGACTACAAATTAACAGTCCAACAATCTAAATAATACCATTCAGCCAGTACAAATAAAATTCAGTTTTCAGTTCTACTTATGTCTACAGGAGTAACAATATACTACCTAACCAAATCACAAATTATCTAATAACAAATCTAGAAAACAAGAATGACTTCAGTTTTCCATTTTATATGATCAATAGGAGATTGTACATCAAAACATGCTTGGAATGTGTACCTGGATAATGGAAAAATAGAAGAAGAAGGAGTAGTCAGCAACAGTAGCACAATAGCACCAGCAGCAGTAATACAACAGCAGTTTTAGAACAGCCAACGCAGCACTCAAAATACCAAAATGAAATCCCCGCAATCCACAGAATCACAGCAACTAGTAACTGACCCCAAATTCTTTAGTTGCAACCAAATACCAATCGAAATACAATCAGAGACACCCCTAGAATCCAGTAACCAAAAGCTGAACTCAAAGCTATAACTTGACAATTAAAGCTGAAATTCTCTTCAATTTTTTCTTTTTCAATGGAACAGTAGTAGTTGAACTAACTGACTGCTTAAACCCTCTCAAAATGCTCTCTTGGATAACCTTTAAATTGACCTCCTTAAACTCTCTAAGAAATTGATTTTCAGGGTTCCGAAAACCGAACCTTCCCCACTCTTAGCTTTTGGTTTTTCTTAAGTGTTTTTTTAGCTCTAAGAATTTGAAGAAGTCCCCAGAAAAGCTCTTAAAACTGATTTAAACTCTATCTTTTCTCTTCCAACTGACCAAGAAGCGATCCCCCAACTCTGTCACAACTGCCTCTATATATACCCAAAAACACACCACTTATCATTCTTGAAACACTTAAACTAATACCTCCACCATCTTTGCCCATGATATTCTCTTACACCCCCACTACTAAGTGTCTTGTGTCATTTTTTATTCAAAGTTATGGGTGCCTATTTGTTTAATACCATTATGTCTTGTTCCCCACTACTATTAAACAAATGCATTAATTTAATGGCACACTAGTGCCTATTGACAGAACACTCAACTTAAACAATTCTTCAAGTTTTCTAAGTCCCCAAAATACCCCTGAAACTACTGAAATCTACTGCCCTAATCCCCTGTGATCTACTGAGACTAATGTTATCACCAATTCAAACCTTTAACCTATATTACTCGTTCAGCTATAACCAATTCAATCAATCAATTAACTTGAACAACAATTAACTCAAACTAATTCATAATTAAACACTTGACTGAATCTACAGCAGCTATAACCAACTTATCAAGCTAGAACTCAAATTAGATTAAATGGCATTAAAACAAGAACACTGATTCAAGATAAACCTATTGAACTACCAAGAGCAATTTTGACTGACACAGACACATGGGAATAAACTTTGAAACAACTTACATTTCTAAATTAACCTCAGACAAAAATGAAAGAACATTAACAATAACTGAACCGGGCTCTGAAGTTGGGAATATAAGGGTCAACACATAAAACTTTCGACATTAAAAAACTTGAAGATCACAACTAAACTACAAACACGAACGGACTAACTAGTCACAACATATGCTAATCAATAGGGAAAATGGGACCAGACAAAGGGTCCGAAAGAGGAGGAAGAGGTAATTGCCAAAATGACGAATTACGATGAAACTCAAACAGATAAAAAACAACAAAAAATAAAAATAAGAAAAAGAGAAGAAATACCTCAAAATTTCAGAAACCAAACGGACTCCGTCCTCATCGAAGCTTCGACTCGAACTCTTTTGAGGTCAAAATGGACTTTAATCAAGTGTTCTCGACTGAGAACACTCGACTAAATTCGATTAAAACCCCAAATTTTCCTAATCTCGGACATGACTCCAGGTTTGGTTCTTCTAGGGCTCGTCTAGTTGGTTTAACATTCGAATTTGGGACGGGGATAGTCTAGAGGTTCAGGGGTGTGACTTGGGGAGGGTTTAGGTTTGGCGCCACCACCAAGGATTTTTAGGGCGGCGCTAGGGTTCTTAGCTTAGATTCGTTATTCGAGGAGTCCCGGGGTGATTCGAAGGAAACCAACGCCTTTTGAGTGACGAGGGAGGTCCAGGGGTGGCATGGTGTTGATTTGAGGTCAAGTGGACAAGGTGAGGTTTTTGACTGATCCTTCGATTGAAGATTCGAAGATGTTTTCTAGGATTCGAAGGACGCGGGTTGTGGATTCGTGGAGGGGATGGTTCCATGGTGTGAAGATGGAGTCGTTTGGACCACCAGAACCGCCGTGAGGCAATTTTCGGTGGGCGGAGCTCGATGGCTGAAGGCGGCGTTACTTGGGGTCATCTCTGAGAGGTCAGAGACGGAGTGGGCGGGGTGCTTTGAGGGGGGCTCGGTATGCTGTCAAATATATATACCCACTTAGAGATTTTATCCTGGCCATTAGATCAATTAAGATCAACGGCCTGGATCTTTCCATTGGTAAGAAAAGGTGTCGTCTGGTTTAATGAGGGGGTCGGGTTAAATCGGGTGCAGGGGACGGGTTAGGAATGGATTAAAGGGAGGGGTGATCTGGACTGTTGATCAAGTGAGATCAACGGCCCAGATTGGGCATGAAAAAAACGACGTTGTTTGGATGTCTTGGAGATGGACTGAACTGGGCGGCAATGGGCTGGAATTTAGGGCTTGGTTTTTTGTTCAATTTGGACGACCCAGTCCGATTTCTCTTCTATATTTTTGTTTTGTTTTCTTTTCTTTTTCTTTTTATTTCCTAACAAAAAATCCTAGATGAAATTATAAAACTAAAAAAATGCTAATTAACTCTTAATAATAATTATTACATTAAGTTAAACACCAATTAAAAAATAAAATCACACAACTTGGACACTAATGCTAAAAATGCAAAGTACATTATCTTTTTATGATTTTTCGTTTTTGACACAACAAACTTAATTATTCCTAATTGTACAATTAAAATCATAAATGCAAATGCGACATATTTTTTTGTATTTTCATTAATTTAACAAACAAACACGTACAGACAAGTGCGAACAAATAAAAGAAAAATAACACAAAATTCACGACAATTGCAAACAAACAAAAACTATTTTATTTTGCATTTTTTGGAGTAATTCTCATATAGAGAAAAAATCACGTGCTTACAACGGGAACTTCACCCATGGGAGATTCAATCAAAACAGCTTCAACTATAGAAGATTTATTTGGAGGAGTCTCAACTAAGGGAGTTTCAACTACGGAAAGATTAGCTTCGGGAGATGAGAAATCTAGTGGTTGTTGCGCTTTCTCGATGGCCTCATTTACTTTAGCCAACTCGCATTCAAGATTGAAGTCCTCTTGGCTCATTTCCATCAAGGTATCACATCGGGTTTTGAGATAGATCCAACTTACTTCAATGTTGGAAGATTCTTCAAGAAGTTCATAATCCTTTTCCCAGGTCGTGAATTCATTTTTAAGTTCTTCATTCTTAAAGAGAATGGAATCATGAGATGATTGCAGAGAGGTGTGAGAATTCTCTAAAGTACAAACCTTGTCTGTCGAAGCTCGTAATTCTCCTTACACTCGAGTGAGTTCTTGTGCCATACCTTCTGCATACGCTTCCTTCTGAGCCAATAAAGCCTTCAAAGCTTTGTTTTCGTTAGCAACCAGGGACAATTGCTTTGCAACAAGCTCCTTAGTTCTCGTAGATTGGTCTGCTGCAGCCTTGACCGTCGCTAACTCAGAGGTGAGGTTTTGAACTTGTTCCTCTAAAGAGCTCTTTCTCTTTTCCAAGATATCCATGTCTGTCACACCTCCTTTTGGCGCTACCGCACCCCGCGAAGGGCGTTGTAGAGGGGATTTTTTCCAATTAAAGGACAATCGAAACGGGATTTATTATTAAAAGTTGGAATCGCCACTTGAGAGATTTAGGGTGTCCCAAGTCACCGGTTTGAATCCCGAATCGAGGAAAAAGTTGTTTCCATATTACAGTCTACGAATCAGAAATCCGGATAAGAAATTCTGTTAACCCGGGAGAAGGTGTTAGGCATTCCCGAGTTCCGTGGTTCTAGCACGGTCGCTCAACTGTCATATTTGGCTTAAATCTGATTTTTTATACATGTTTAACCTATAGTGCATTTTAGAATTATTTATCGCTTTTAATTATTTTTTACGAAAGTGAACGTCGTTTAAAAACGTATTTTCGGATCACGTCACATGAAATGCACCCGGATCCTCGACACATTCTTATTCAACGTTTTTGGATTTGGATTTGGGTTGAATGAAATGCACACCTGTATTTAGAAATGTAATTTTTATTAAAATCGCGCCTAAAGAATCTAACGCGTTATTATTTTAGGGAAAAGCCGTGAAGTTCGCTAAACGGCCCCTCCCGAGTTCTAAGCAACTGAATATAATATTTATTTGAGGGACCCGCGATTTTGTATTTTTATTTGGCGAGGATCGTCTCATTTTTATTAAAGGTCAATCCTAAAGTGACTATGATTCTCTATTTATTTTCGTCTCTAAAGATAAATAAAAGGGCCTAATTAATTACATATTTACAAATTCGGGCCTCGAGTTCAAGTTCGAATTCAAACAAAAAGGGGGGACCCTCCTAATTTAAACTCGCTACCTAACTCGAATCCCAAACTTATGTTGCTAGACTATGTATTCTTCTTCAGTAATTAAACTCAAATACGGCCTCAAACGGACGCCCGGAGGCCCGAAGTTATCAAACAGATTTTTTACGATGAACAAATATCGTTCATCCAAATTGATGCCCAGTTTATCCATCGATTACAATAAAACTGAAACTGATTTTTTACTCAAACCGTTATGCAGAAAATTTAAGACCTCATTGAACCTAATTATTTCACTAAACCCCTAAGAAAAAAAGTTTGAAACATAACGATCGGATTTGACTCTAACTCCTAAAGCTTGGGCTTTCTCATTTCTTAATCTACTGATGAATTACTATGTTACTACTAAATTGACAATTAAACTGGAAACATGATTCGAATAAAACAATTTGATTATATGACTTCATTTAACGCTATATACGAACCTGTTGTACACTATTTTTGATTGTTTCTAACAAACGTTAATCGCTTACATGACTCACTA